>JANHGL010003442.1:41522-65026 GCA_024611195.1 Ceyx melanurus | reverse complement strand
AAAAAAAAGTTAAAAAAATATTATTGTTTTTTAAGCAAATAAAATCCAGATTTCTTGTAATTTTAGACATATTTCAAAATTAGGAATTTAATGTGAGAGTGACATAAAATGTTACAAAAACAAAACCAGAGAAGTTCAGCTCCCATATTGGTAGCAATTCTAATCTTAGGTTCACAATGCTTTGGAGCAAAGACCTGTAAGGCAGCAGACAGGTTTTGTGGTTTCTTATTGAAGTCTGAGAACTTCTATATATCTAAAGGTTTTTTACATAATAATGGACAGAAAAAACACTATTTTAACAGAAGTTGATTTGCAATGCTGAGTCACTCGGATATAACTGTTAAAATAGGAATTAGAAGCAACTGAAAGCAAATTCAGAAATGAAGCCAGGGAAAAAATATTGAAATTAATGAGAACAGAGGTAACCTTTTGTGCAAAGCTGATTTTTGGATAGCCTGTGTCCTGACAATAAATATGAAAAGTTCCTAAACCCTACAGGATCAGAAAAAGGGATGTCACCTTGTTTTTTAGATCATGTACTTGAAATAATATATTAGCTTCATACTTCTTATAGTCTGCCCAGTATTTCTTTCCAGTGAATTACTATTATCCTATTTTTTTATTTACACAGCAGTCTATAACTTTGCTAAGCTTTAGTGCTGTGCAGACATGAAATAAAACTAAAGGTCCTACCCCAAAGGGGTTAGCTATCATGCAGACAGAGTCTCTGCTGGAATTTTTTCCACCTTTAAAGAACAGAGAGGATTTCTCTTCCCTTCTCATCCCACCCCTACAAAGACCCTCTCAGAATTAAAGGAATGACTCACCCCAGGAGATTAGCAGTTACTCTTGTTAAATGGATCTCTAAACATTCAGATCTCTGTCCTGATTTAAACAATCTATAGCTCTGATAATTCATGTGGAATAACCACATAAACTGCTTCTAAACGAAGAACTTCTTCAATTATCTTATTCCTATCTGCATGCAAGTAGAAGTTAAATGAATGTGTATGACATTCATTAATGACAGCTTAAGGACACATCTAGGGATAAGCAGTATGCAAACTCCAACGTTTATCATAGTTAAGCAAAGACAATCCCACTTAAATCCCCATCTCTACATGTCTTACATCCCACCCATCTATACACTTCCTTCTCTTCTGGGGGTTCCATTGAGTTCTAAACACAGTTTAGTTTAATTTTGGGCCTTTTTGTTTGTTTGTTTCTGCCTTGGATATACCTTTCTTAAAGTCATCTCAAAGAGACAGCATGCCAGGCAGGTTCATCCATGTTTTGTATCTCTCAGGCTAAAATCTATCTGATTCAACCTTCAGTAGGGCTGGAATGCTAATGCTAATTCAAAATTGGATAATTTATTTTATAGACGTAAATTGTAAGAACATTTCCTTATATAATCATGGATGGTTTTAGAGGATGAGTTCTCCGTGGTGCACATAAGAGAATACTGAAAAAAAAATGGCCTTTGGCATCTGTATTCTAAACCATATTACAGGTGACAGATTTATTTTGCACTCCTTCAGACTTAGATTATGGGATTTAAGGGTCAAACTTAACCAGGGCTGCATAGGAAAAAAACATCCTGTGCAGCATTTTCCGGTACTTATTCCCTAAAAAATACCTGTGTCTTCTGACATAATACAGTCATTTTGATTAGGAAGAAGTATCATTCCAGCAGTGACACACTGGGCCTATAAACAATTTCTTATTAATTAGCTACAACATTAATTCTTTAAAAAAATACCTCTGTTATGTAAAACACAATTTGTTAAGCAAAATATCCAATGTATATTTCATCAAATCCAGACTGGTAAACACGTAGCCCTCACTTACTGCTCACAGAGAAGGGCAATCTGCTTTAATGCACTGCCTGGCAAGTCAGGCTGTCTGGATTCTATTCCTAGCTCAGACCTAAAGCATTAGGCAAGTCACTTCATTGTTCTGTTGTTCATCCCACATTCTTAAATAAGATAATAACATTTCTCTTATTATTTTGTCCCTTCAAAATATAAATTCTTCATGGCAGAAGCATTTTCTTTCTATATATGCCTAGATCCCCTGTGGCTTGCATTTTGTTTGAATTTTCTAAATGACTGCTTGTTTTACTAATAAGTAAATATTTATCATAGTATATATTTTATAAGGCTGAAACCTACAGTAGATGAAGTACCTAAATCCTTACCACTTAAATAACAAAGTAGAGCCTCATGTAAGATGTAAGCAAGAAAAAGACAGTGATTCAAAATAAGAGGAAATTGACCCTCTCATAATCAAAATGAATCACCGCTAGTTAAAACTTGACAGTTAGAAGCATCAAAGAGAAGGGTAGTAAAGCAGTGTGAGTTACATTCTGGTTCTGAAGAACAATAAGGAAACAGACATTTACTTCTAAATATCTGTTTTTTAATTATAAAATAAAGGTTGTGGGTTTTTTTTCTTTTTCCAAGTTCTGCACCTGCTTACCCTTTTTTTCTTAGTTTGTTTTAGTTCACTAGTTGTTTTTTCCTATCCCTCGGTGAGTTTTGCTTTTCCTAACACTAGTTCTTAATTAGGCAGTCCCTTTCATGGCCTTGTTTGCACATACTACAAACAGAGTGAAATCCACTCAAGAACACATTCTCAGAATTGTCTTCATTACTAGGTTTTCTTCAGAGTATATCTACATTTGCTTCATGTCTACCCTAGACAAGATCTTCCTGCCTACACTGAGAACCTTTTAAGGATTATGGACACCTCATCATTACAATGAGATTACAATCATGGGATTTACATAGAGGCTAATTGGAAGTTCCAGTTAATATATTTCATTAAATCCCTGCTCAGGAGATTAATAGAGGTGTTAACAGCATCTTTTCTTTCAACTGACATGCTATTCATAGCAAAAGCCAAGGCAATGGAGCAGTACCCAATATTTTCTCTGAGCCAGATACTCACATAAAGGACTAGCTTGTGGGGGTTCAGCATGCAGCTACTTGTACCTTAAAAGTACTGTGTCTTTCAGGCAAGAAATATGGCTCATTTTGGTCCCTCTGTGTTGATAGAATATTGACTCTCTTGTCTTAGACTTCAAGAACATAGAGGTAATAGTTCTTTTGTGCTGGCACAGAGCCAAAGGAAATAGAGCCATTCCTCATTCACAACAGGGATTCTCAGGTTGCAGTTTGACTAACCTTTGTATTCATCTTGCTCCGCTTGCCTACCAAATTCAGCTATTCAGCTTCTTTCTCATCTACACCTCTGTGAATTTACAGGATTCCTGAATCACAGGACAGAAGCTTCCCATCATTAGAAACCACAGCCTAGAGTAGGAAAGAACTGACTTATGCCCTCCCCTGCAAGTTTAAATACTGCCAATGCAACTTCATTGCCATGCATTAGAAAAAAATAAATAAATAATAGAAATCAATGGGAGAGTAATATGAAAAATTAACTGATTTTAAACACAGACACAATAAATTCTCAATTATATATTGGTCTAGGAGAGCTCTTTTTCTTTTTTTTTTTTTTCTACAAAGGTTTCTTAACGGGATGGTGTGTTTATCCTTTACTATCCTAGCATTTCCATAGATTCCCAGTTAGAGTTTACTGTAGATTGACAGAGAGCTTACTGTGTATATTCAATGACAAAGAAAAAATGCCAAAAACCTAGTAAAAGCCACATGGAAATGAAACATGACTGTTGCATAGAAGTCATTGCAGTTTGTTTCCTGTAGCAATTAAATCTTTAAGAACCATACAAACACAAAAACTATAAAGTGAAATAAACACTGCAGAAGAAATATATATTTCTCAGGATAGCTTGGGCAAACTCTACCAGAGGTTCCAAGAACCTTGCTTGAGAAATTACTTGACTAATAAGTTTTGATTTTATTAACTTAGTATATTTAAAATTCATCCATGTCCTGAATTAAATGCAGTTGATCTTAAGAAGAATTTAACTCCAGGTGTAATAACAAATGCCAGAAACAGAGGAATACAAAATCCCAGAAAGTTACTATGAAAAATCCTAACAGTGTGCAATCTAGCAATACCGCTGAAAGAGCACAATACAACTGAAATTGCAGGAAAGGAACCAGCACAAAAGGAAAATAAATCAAAGGCTAAACAAAACTTTACATAAAAGAAAGGAATTAATCTAGAAGCTGTCAAGGAACTTTGAGGGTGTAATGCACTATATGAGGCAATGCCACAAGGAAATGAATGTGGAAAGAGATAAGAAAAGTGCTGAGAATGCAATAGAAAAAGTGTCAAAGAATGATGTAACTGATGAAGTAAACACAGGCAATAGGATGAAACACGACACTATTGATATCATCAGTGAATGCTACAGATCCTTTATTTATCAATAAGGAACCTGAAAAAACAAAACCCCTAAACTTTATAATAAAAAGCAAATAACATCTCCATTGCTTTGCAGCTGAGTGTTAGTAACATACATTTTACCTATTTGACAAAATATCTGAAAATCCATGATCCTCAACTACATGACAATCGTAACATCTCAATTGAAGGCTCTGCATTCTGAATATATGATAAGCTAATGAGAATCAGAAATAACAAGGGGAAGGAAAACTTTATGCTCTGATTTGGATGAAAAGGTGAAGCTGGGAACAAACCAAATAATGATCAAGACTTATTAATTCTTTGCCATTTAAAATATCATATTTATCAGCATATGAAAGGATCTTGGTGTGAGGAAATAGAGGAAACAGGGGAATCTGTTCAAGTCATTATTTAGAAGTAAAGTCCTTGTCCTCAATTGTGTTTATCCCTGGAATAAAATACCTATCATATAAGATCTTTGCCTTTTCAGGACTGTGAGATTTCTTGGAAGGAAAGCTAAACTTAATAATTAACTACAATTTACATTGTCATACAAAGGATTAAGGCTAAACTCACAAAGACCTACTGAACCCTGTGGAAGAACTACATGAAACAAAGTAATTCGGATTTTACACTGATATACCATTCACTTTTGCTGTTGAAACTAGACTGGATTGTGCATTGACACAAGTGGCAGATTTCTGTATCTATCCAGCTCCAGAACCTCCACAGTTCAGAACAGTTCCTGTTCACTTCCAATGCAGTGCTTACCTAAACCCAATTAGGAATCAGAAATTAAATGTTAGTCCTCTACCTTTTGACATCTGATTAAGTTATCAGATTCAGAACATTGTCAAGCATACAATAAAAAGATCTGAGTCCTGCAAAATATAATTATTGCAACTTCCATTTTCAATGAAGGAAATGAAGAAGCAATCAAATACAGAATATGTAATACAATCAAGTCTCTCCTCCAACCATGGGAGCACAAATATGCATCTCTTCCTTTCAGCATCAGTTTTTACAGCATTTAGTATGTCACTAGTTCTGTTTTTGAGTAAAAAGAATATTTTCACTTGGGTGAAATAAGACAACAGCTGACATTGTAACAGCCCACTTTTATAAACCTTTCATTCTGACTCTCCTTCAAGAGGTAAAATATACTTTTGACTAGAGTCTATTTTGAGGACTTCATTCTTGGGCAAAACTAGTCCCATAGTCAGCCTAGTCCTTACATATTTAGTTAACATTAAAAGGGAAAAAAAACATAAATACTTTTTATCTTCTCAGAAATACAACTTAAATTTTAGCGAATGGAACAGCCTTAAAATTGTCTTGACAACATGTGCAAATGATATTCAAGTTGTCTGGCTTACTGATGAAAATGCTTTTTTTTCGCATGACTGCCAACCCTGCAAACACCACAAGATTTGAAATTTGAACTGTGTGCTGTCTTACTTTTTTTTTTTTTTGGCAGTAGTAAATGTGTGAAGATAAAAGTCTTTCTCCTACAGCTACACTCATATATTCCCAGAGTATTCTGATTATCCTATGACTTGCAAACACTCTAGGTTTCAATAAAAATAGCGAAACCACACACACACACAAAAACCTATCAGCTAAAATTTGGCAGCACTTGAGTGAGATACAATAAACCAAATAGCACATTTGCTCCATCTTAGATTATCTTGGATATACATGACATACACTGGTCATTTGTGGATGCACTGAGGGAAAAGTCCCAACAAACACATATCTGTATAACATCATTATTTTGCACAGGTCTACAGTGAAGAAAGCAAAATGGGTAAACTTGGAGGACTAAGATGTTAGGTTAAATAAGTCTTTCAAAAGTATAATTACTTTTATTCTCTGATCTTCAAGGGATGTCATACAAGGTCCTAGTGTTAGATCACCAGAGGATGCCATCTTATATAGATTACCAGCAGAGGATCTAGCACATTAAATCATTGGTCTAAAAATAAGACTCTAAAAAATGTCTTTATTCAAAATATATACTCTAAGTTTGTGTCTTTTGAACGACATGTCTCTACCTATGATGAAAAGAAAAAAAAAAGACAATATTTTACTACAGATATAATAATTTATGCTAGAGCATACACAGCATCTAAGGGAACATGTGATATTGGTGACAAGAACTACAAAGTTAAAACTGAAGAATTTTAGTAAAGGTTTTTAGTAAAGTTTTGCTTTTTAAAAAAGGGCTTGAATGCTCCACATCTACAGACTCATTTAAATGCCAGGGTAAGTCGATCCAATTTAAATGTACAATTTAATGTACAAAATCAGTATGATGGGAAAGTTATGGGATTACAGTACATAAAAAATGAAAGTAATATTTTCATATTTAATCCCACACACTTTAATACCTTTCTGAACTGAAATAACATAAAAAACATTTTATGTTTGCAAACTGAATCAGATACAGACTTAATCATATTACAACAGGTATAATAAATAAATTTCATATATTATCTAATTTCCTAGTAAGCTTTAGTGTGCAATAATGAAATACAATGCTAAGACAACCAAAGGAATCTGTAAGAAATCATATTCCAAAGTTCCCATTAGCAATTTTAGAATTTCTTCCTGTTCCTTGTCTCAGCAAGAACTATTATTCTTATAACAATAGCTCTAATCAATGGATAAGTTACAAAACACATATTTCTATATGTCATTTCTACCTCAAAGTCTCTGTGGGTTCAAAACGGGTTTTATTAGGTCATATTTGAGTGCATAATTTGCAAACTTGCCAGTGCTCCACTTTTTGCTGCATGAAATAATAGTCTGGCAGAACAGATACATGTTAGAGGCTTGTAAAGCATATGCCTTATCTCTCTATTTGCAAAAACATGTATCGAGAGGTTATACAACTTTGTCTTTTATTTTTCAAAAAGAATAAGTACATCTTACTGCCTGAATAAATTTAGTCTTTTTTATTTCATTCAGTTTGTAAAGAAATAGATTTCCTTACAATGTGTACAAACCCAATGTAATTGTGCTTAAGGACATTGGCAGAGTATCTAACCACTGTGTATTAAGTACAGTATCCTGTTTTTTTAACCCTGCACAGATGCAATGAAACAACATGGAATTAAATAATCAGGGTATAACATACTTTTCTGACTAGGTCCAAAGCAATTTTGAAAAAGAACCCTCTTACTAAAAACTTGAAGGTCGTATTTTTCTGTTAGGCATACTGTAATGCCAATAATTTGCCTACAGATCAATTAAACAACTAATTAGTTTTTATTTCCAATGGCACCCAAATCAACTTTCCCTGTATTTTCTAGGAAAGATAACTGTATTTGTAAAGAGACCAAATTTCAAATACTTGGTCAGTTTTTCTCATTAAGAAGGTATTCCAATTACTATCAGACCATTTAAGATTCTTTTCTTGTCTATACATCTGAACTTCTAAATGTGGCTGCCATATATTAACAGGTTACCTAGTAACAGTGTCATATTAAGAATTTTAGTGATTCTGAGATTTAGGACAGGGTTAGGGTATAAGTAGCTCTAAGTTTTAGGTCATAAAATATTATAATTTTCAACAGAATTGTATTTAGACATCTATTTAAAAAGAAATACGTCTTTATCTCCTAAATAGGATCTGGTTGAAAACAAAATCTGCAATTTCATCTTCAATAAAAAAATAAGTACACTACGATATTTACTAGGTGTGTTCCAAAGGGAAAACAGAGCAGTACAATACATTCCTTTCTAATAGTTAAGTTTACATCTAAAAAATAAAAATGTTCTTGTATTCATTGTACCATTGTATCCCTACTACATCAGATAAAGTGGGTGTGTTCTTGCTCTCTTTGAAGTTGTAACTCACTTCAGTGATAGTGGGATTTGAGCTACATATTTAAAGAGCATCTAAACAAAAAGCTTGAAAGGCATTGTATGTAGTTTATGCAGTAATTTCCACCCTTCATTTAGAAGTACAAGATATCTTGTTCTGTTATGAAAGTAATGAATTATTGGAATGACCAGTGAAAGGCTTCCAATCATAAAATCTTTACCATGAGACCACATTGTTTCTTATCTGTAGTTTCTTTCCCAACCCATGCAACCACTGTTTACATTTAAACAATTAGCTATTGAATAACAGTACCATTCTTTAGGTTTTTTTAAGATACATTAAAATTCCTTTTCTTCCTAAATGTGGTAAAATTTTGCTGATACCCTGGAAAATAAATTCTGAATTATTTTATAAAGCAAGGTTCCAGTGGCTCAATGAGTTCTCTATCCTTTGTATCAACACTTTTCAAGGGCTCTTCAAAAAATATAACACAATTCTAATTAAAAATAATCTGTGGGAACTCAATTCATAAATATAAGGAAAAGAACTATTTTGCTCTACACTTTCTACAGTTCTCCCTTTCCTTTACTCCTTTGTACCTTCACCTAAAATATCTTTCCTATCTCTGTGTGTACTTTCTGTTCAAAGTCCAGTGGGGGAAAAATTGTAGGGCTTAAGCACCAGATGTTGATGGTGTCAGGATGTGGAAAAAAAACCTGTTGCGCATCCAGGTGAAGAACAGAAGGGGAAACATTCTTCAATTAATGCAAATTCATATGTTCTGTCAAATCTATTTCTGAGCAGTTCAAAGTATCTTGGTGTATATGAAGTGATCTCATATAATCCTCACCAAATTCTGATTCCATTTAATAGAAATGTAAGTGAAGGTCCTAAGTATTTAGAATGTCCCTATTGTCTAACTTAGACTCCTAGCTTTCTAATATTTAATATGAGTTTGTTCATACTAACAGGAAGTTTAAAAAGTGGAAATTATAGAATTATCAGTATAACTTAATATATACCCTCTTCTGTTATGAAATGTGTCAGGGGATAATCTTCTCTTTATCAGCCACTATCATTATAGTTTGAAACAGATTTGGGCTCCCAAAGCATTTGAAATGCTGAATTTTCACTGTGTGCTTTTAAGTACTTCCCAACTGTATTGCTGTTGATGGAGAGAGAAGGGGAGAGGAAAGCTCTACAGGAGACTCTTGATACTCTACCAATAAAAACAATTGAAAAATATAGCAAATTATAATCTAACTTGAAAAGTTAAGGTGGCTAACAAAACTGTCCCAAATACCAGAAGAAAAATATTTACACAGTCCAAGATAATATGAAATGTATCCATTTATGTACCTGTGTTTACTGTTACCAGAAGAATGGCTATGTATGCTCATTACAAGGAAACCAAAACTAAGGTTTGGTCCTCATGAGAATTTGACTTGTATAAGCAGAAACAACTGTAGTACATCTTGCCTATTTTGGATTGTTAAAGCACATCTTCCTCATGCTTTAAATTAAGAATTGAAATGGAATTTAATTTTTAAAAAATATTTCCCTTGGTTAACATTTACATGGAGGTCTCAGGAGAGGGGGGTGTTGTAAAAATAATAAAGTACCTTTTTTTTCCCCTCTATTTTCCTTTGATACATTGGAAAATAATGGTATAATTTGAGTGAAATAGACACTATTTGCTATGAAGGGCTATCTATACTTTCATCTTCATTAGTAAAGCAATCTACAGTAATAACTAGAAAGTCTAGACCATAATCTAAAATAACAGAAGAAAATTCAGAGACTTGTTTTAGCAATCCTAATACCTTGCAACAGTTTCTGTAATTTTATCCTTCTAATTTTATCCTGTGCGAGTAACTAGCCTTGATTTGAAGTATTAACAAGCTAAACTTTTCTCAAATATAACTATAAAATGTGATCTTTCAATGAGTTAGAAGACAGACTTCAGGAGACACTTGCATTATTCACTTGTGCATTTTAGAAAACACTACTCCATTGTAAACATGTATTACATTAATGGTTACAACCATTGCAATTCTAAACCTAAAGACACCATGAAGTTCTGTGTTTGTATCTCTGAACTGAGCTTACAAAAGAACATCTGTTAAAGCCTATTTGTGTCCTGTATAGCTAGAGTGAATGTACACAGTTTGGTCTCTGTACCAGCTTTGTATGATCCACTTTGCACATTATTTCTTTTCACCCTTCTCAGTTTTACATGGAAGAGAAACATAATCACTTACTCCACCCAAGCAGGGTATTTCCTGGTAATTAATTAATAGCAGTTAAGGGATTTTAGATTTGCTGTTGGCACTCAACTCAATGAATTGTCAACGATAAGGAAATACCCTCCCTACTTGTCATATCTGCAAAATTACTAATTTTGAAAATAAATCAAAATTTTTTATGTTATTGGTTTCATCCATTTCAATGAAATTAATTATATTTTGTACTGTCTATAACGTGAACAACAGGCTATTTGTATTGTACACCACTGAACATTTTTATTGGTGGAAATAGACTAGAAAATAAAATAATGACAAATTAGAAATTACATCTTAAAAGACAGGCAATTCTGCCTACTTACCCTGTCCTTAATAAACCAATATAACTATCAGGTATGGGTATATATAATATAAATGTTGCTTATATCCATCTTCTCGTCATAATTTTACAACTGAGTACCAATGATAAAACATTAACTGAAAATATTCCACTCTTTGATCCATTTTTGCTAAATAGGAGGAAAGACAAAGAAAAGGAAAGTGGAGGGAAAAAAAAAAAAGTGAGGCAGAGAGAGGGTGTTGAAATTGTCTGATTTTGAGGGACTAAATTAATAAAACCAGTTCCTGTTCACGTTCCACCTTGCAATTCAGAGCTCAAATGACACAGCCAGGACATTTGGGAACTGGGGTCAACACATCCCTCTGCATGAGTCAGAGCAAATATTTCAAATGGCTCTGTTGATTCATTGGACTTCTACAGGAGACTCTTGATACTCTACTGTACCTATTTAAAAAAAAAAAAGGAATCCCTCTTGCATAAACGATTCTATTTTAGATAAAATACAAATGCATTAATTACACCAAGAAAGAAAGCGTGAGTACTAATGTAGACACTGAACCGCAGGTGACCCAACTATTCCATTTACCACTTATTTACAATATTGTAAACAGAAGGAAATGCCCCTCCCTGGTTGGTTTTGACCAACCCCTTCACTTTTATTCCAGCTGGCTGAAGTTGACATGAAAAAATAAATACAGGTTGAACAAAACACCTCTTTTGTTGCATATTAAAATTTTATTTTCATATTGAGAAAAGAAGCTAGTCTGTGTATGAGATGCATAAATAAATCATAGGCATAGAGACCACTCAGAGGAAATTATTCTCAGGTCTTCATGTTGTAAATGTCCAATTCACTCTCTTTAGGCTGTACCTTTATGCCTTCGGCAGAGATCAAACATAGTTTTAATTCTTAAACGGGATTACACAGGAGATGTGCTCAACCATGATCAGGGATTGGCTAAGAAAATATTCTAAACTTTTTTTTACTTTCTTCTTGCCTTTCAGTCTGTTTCACAGATGTGGGGCTCTTGGAAACATTTAGCCTGAAAAGCATCAGTGCCCGTTAACACCTTACATCATTGGAGGCAGTCAGAACAAGAACAATAAGAGCAGTTTCCAGGAATGATGAGGAAGGCTTTGTTTGGATTATCCCTCGGTACAGTGATTACCATTAGGTAGGCTCATAAATTGTAGATAATACTCATTTTTAGCCTCTCCTAAAATGTCATTACAAGGATTGAAGTTTTAATCTTCTTAAAAAAGATACTGTCTCTTGCTTCAGTGTAAACTCGACTTATACCAAATTATATGTTTTAAGAGAAGTTAAATAAAGAGGTACATTCAAAGATGAAAAAAGAATGATTCATTATATATTACTTACTTCCCTTAGTTACCTAGCATGTCAAAAAGTGAGATTTCCTGTTAGTAAACTCATGTTTTTATTATATATCTATAATTAATTATAAAAAATATTTTCTAAGCACAAATAATGTTTTCTTTAAATGTTGAATTAGCAGGAGCCTGCATCAGTGCCTGAGGAAGTCAGTCATTGGAAGACCTTGAACTTACAACAGCTAATGAACTAAATTTTTTGCTGTTGTTAGTCAGGTTTAATAGTTTTTTTCAGGTTGCAAAGGAAGCAATAAAGGATTGACAGAACATACGATTACATTTCTTTAAAGTAAATTTTTCATCTTTTCAGAGATTTTCAAAAGCTATTGACAAGGGACTTGCTATGTTTCATCTGAAACAGAGGACAAAATCCCTTTAACTTCATCAGCAGCACTTTTTAATTAACCCTACGTTATCTTCAAAATTATTCCTGTAATTTTATATTTGTGCTTTAACTGTAGGACAAAAGATTGTTCTGCTACTGCTGTAATAAAACCTTTGAGCCAGTGCAACTGAATTTTGGGGGGTCAGGATGTACTTAACACATATACTATGAAAAAAGACAATAATCTGTTAAGAAAAAAGGTTGATATAAATGCTATATTAATATTTAACAATTTGGCAGTATAAAGGCTGTCAGGCATAAATGTTTGGTCTGACTGTATTGCTTAACCTGTTAGAGTGAATCCTCTGAGGAGCTTAACCTCAGTGTTTCATTCTGAAGTAACTGACCACAGAAAACTGCACACTCAGCACTTATTAGTGTGAAAAGCCTACATTCTTCTGTTTTGTTTTTTTTTAAAGGAAAAGAAGAAACGTCCTTCTAGAAAAGAAGTATTACCTTTGCAACTGCCACATGAAAGTACAGCTACAGCAGCAGTATTTTACACTATGCTGGAGCTTTGCATGCTTCTAAATGAAACTTCTTCCTGTCAAATACACATGAATTTTTAATTTTTTTTTATTTTTTAATGAACACTGAGCAGCAAAGTTTTGTTCAAAGGAATTTTACGGTTAGGTACTCTACTATTCAAGTTATTATGAGTCAATGTATTGTTGCCATTAGAAAGTGGAGCCACATAGAATAAAATATATGTTTGCATCCCTGTATCTTGTGACCACTGTCCTTCTAAATCCAAGACTATTCCGATTGACAGTACCAGTCAATGTCTCCAAAGAACTGAAACTGCACAAAGAGATGCTGAAATACCTTGGCCACTTTCCCTCTGCAGATAAGCTAGGCAAGTAAGAGGAGATTGGTAAGGAGGTGCCACTGGGGAAGCACAAAGAAATCTAATTAGTCTCTGAGGTATGGATACCAAATAAAGAGGACATTTAGTTCCAAGAACCATGTCATGTCAAGGTTGCATCTGCCTCTGCATATAGTACAGGATTTTGTAACAAAATACATAAATGTTGGAACTGACAGATTTAAATACCTATGGTAGGGCAACTTATATCCAAAGGTAGGCATTTGGATGAATCCAGATTTTCCATCTTCTAATTTTCTTTCAACTCTTCCACCTTTAGGGAGAGCTGTAAGAATCCAATGCACCCAAGCATCAGACCACTAAAGGTTATACTCATACTAGGCACCAACATTCAAAACTGTAACCTAAAGACAATGCTTTTATAAGGCTTGTACCATCTACACACACAATGCTCACACCTCATCTCTCAATCCCTTTCAGAGAGCATTAAGTACATGCTGCCATGACTGTGTAAAGACAACCATGTATCTGCACCACCCAGCTCACCAGGCCTGAGAAAGCTCTGATCTGAAGCCACGCAGCAGCTTTAACTGGATGTTGGAGGCAAGGTATGTTAACTCAGGCTCGGTGCCACACAACTTAAGGTTACACAACTCCTGTCCAGAAGTGCCTCACATCCGGCCCACTTAGAATACAAGAACAGATCTGTAACAATATGTTCTTGTACTCTCACACAGGTAGACGTATTTTCTCAAAGCATACAGTATAATTTCCACATCTTTTTGGCTCTGAACCTGATAGGAAGATGGTTTTAGATGGGAAGGAAGTAGTGCTACTGAGTAATAATCCATTTCCTCATCAATGAAGGATCACAATACTTCTTAAACTCCTTGAGTATCAACTGAAAGTCTGCCTAAGGAACTTGTGAATAAAGCATTAATCAAATCCAGCCATGAAATTATATCTATATTCAAGGGTATCTAAGTGTGGTGAAACATACAGAAAAAGTATATAAATATATTTTAAATTCAATTTATTGCCTATAGCATAAGTTCAACACATGATCTAAATTGGTTTTGGCTGCAGTCAACAGATGGGTGTTCAAAGCCACTACAGCTGTGTGATTTTCAGAGAGGCAGAAACACATTAATTCAGTACAGGAACAAGCAGCAAAGCAGTGAGACTGAATACGCAGAAAATAAGACATTTATGCAATATTAATTGATTTTTTTTTAATAAAACAGCCACACCTACGCCAAATATAAAACAGTTGTAAACAAAACCATTCAATACCAGAACTCATGAAGTTGCTAGAAGGTTACAATAGTGTTTATAGCACTGAGCCAAACATTATATAATAAAAAAGTAAAAGCTACACATACACACAACCCTCTTTACTGAAAAATGTCCTCGTGTTTATAACTTTTTCAGAAAAGTAAGTTAAAAACCCAGTGCCTGATCTTTTTCACTGGCCTGTAGGACTCCAAGGTCACAGAAACAAGCTGCAATTAAAAAGGGTGTAATAAGGAAGGTCAGAACAAATGAATAGGAAAATGACCCAGCACTATACAGCAGTGAGGTACAAAAACAAGCGGGATGGGAAGGCGCCAGCCAGCATGCTTTCCTATCTAATCAGCTGTGTCTCTGATAAAAGAGGAAGTCAGTTAAGGGAGGGAGTCTTCAGCACTTAAAACAATCCCCAAGACTCCACTTCTTTGCTGCTAATGTAGTGTCTTTAGGATTCAGGCCAAGAGAACAAGTAAAAGGAAGCTTAGCAGTTGCTAATTGTCAGCTTCGTATTTGTGGATAATAATGACCAGTTTGAACTAGGGCGGCTGATACTGCTTTTCACAAGCTATTTAGCGATGTCAACACAACTGTCTGTAGTTCGGTCTATGAAGCCTCACAAAACAAGCCCTGATACGCATCTGCAACAAGTAGATCATTGCATGATATCATTGCAAGTCAGCACCAAGCCCTGTGAAGACTTTGACACTTCATTTAATCTTAAACATCTCATGACATATCAAGAACACTGTTCTAATTGCTCACTTTTTGTAACAATAACATGGTGACTATAGATGCTCTCTGGGAGAAATCTGACTGATTCTGAGTCATGAAGAAGTAATGCTTCTTCGGATTTCTAAGATGCAAAACAATGTGAAGAAATCTCTGACTCATGTAACTTAAAAGTTATGATTCATGAACATAGCTTATAGCATCTGAGAGGGTTAAAAAAGACTTGCTGTCCACTCTGCAGGAGGGTGCACAGACAACAGAAGTCTACGAGAATCAGCTGTTCATTTCCTGTGGTTCATGGACTAGCACTTAAGGCATCCTGCTCAGCAATGTATCTGCATGGTTGACTTCCATGGAGCTTTATTTTCGTAATAAGAAAAAATTAATTCTGCTAGAAGAAACTTTATAAAGTCTTGAACTGAAGAGACTAAGAAATGCAGAAACAATTATTTACATGCTATTTCTCCTTGATGTCCATAATTTGGATTTTATTTCTCTGTTAATTTTTCCTTTGTCAGATACCAGATGATGGATTTTGCTACACTTTTTGCTAGTACCTTAGAGAGTTTTTACCCTCTTGTGCTCCAGACAATCAATGAAATCACTTGCATACTGCAACTCAGAATATTTACTTTTGCCTTCACTGGGCTTTCAGCAGTAAGCATAAATTATGTTCAAAAATGATGTTCATAAATGATGTTGCCAAAGGTCTTGAAGATACTTATTGTATATAATTACCCATACCATTCATATTTATCTTGATCATTTCTCATTCCAATTATAATGTAAATAGCACAATCTAGGTAAGTTTGCCTATGTGCAACTGAGAACTGGTGCTTATAGAATAATTTTAAAAGATAACTGAATGACACAACTAGTTTGGGTATTTCAAATATTTAATCCTCCTTGTTTGCAAACATTAATTATAAATCTGAAAATGTATGAACTAATTCTATGCTTTTTTTGTTATGTGTTAGTTGTTGAACTAGCTGTGTGCTTTGTGAGAGGCTGATTTCTGCTGTCAAGGAGTAAGCTGGTTGTTTCTGTATGGAGAAGCATTAAGGAATTAAACACATGATTAAATAAAATGGCACAGAAACTTGAGCAGGAAAACTACTAGAGAATGGGAGCAGTGAAAAGGCCTGATTCATCTTTATCCTCAGTCATCTTCCTATCATTTTAGACACTGATTTTCTAGGGTCCTATGGATATTACATGATTGGATCTAAAAAGCACCAATATCCAATTGATATCCATCCCTCAAAATGACGTTCTCATGCCAAAGTCGTCTGAATTCAACACCTAATGTAATTTAACCTGAACTGTTGCAGTTTGCTCTGCATCCCATCTGAAGAGGCAGAATCATCAAATGAAGTAGGCAGCAGGAAGTTTTCCTAGTTCCACAGACCTCCAGGATGTCTGCCTCAACAAACTTACAGTGACCACCAAAGGAAGACTGGTGCTTGCAAAGAAATGTACAACTTCTGTCCCAATGGCCCTATGTCTATAAAGATTCTCCCAGAAGGCTGCAAATTTTATTTTTTTTTTTTGAGAATTCATTCATAAACATGTTTCAGTGTTGTGCTGCACTGACTCCAAAAAGCATTGCAGAACAGAACATTAACATATATTAAATTATTGTTTTGGCTTTGATTCAATAATTATTTTAATGAGAAAAGTAAACTGTTTATATTAAGACATATTGCTTGCACAAGACAAGCTGCTTCACCACAGCTAGAACTCATTACAGCTGGTTTACAGAAAGCTGCAGTCTCCAGCTTCCCAGGATTAGATAGTTTTAAAAGGTTTTAAAGCGAAGTAATTAATTCATTTGCATGCAGGCCAAGCAACACGTTAATAATAATTTATCTCAAAATTACTAATTGATTTGGTTTTACCTCTTCACTGTCTAAAAGCAAAAGTGATTGAACAAAGTATTTGGATATTCAGAATTAAATGGGAATAGTAGCGCAACAGAAAATTCCACTAATTTCCAGATTATGTTCACATCCCAATAAAAGCCTCCTTTTGTACTCTGAATAAAAACATTCTGAAATGAGTTCTTCAGTTTGTTCTGTGTGATCAATCATAATCATTTTATAGTCAAGGTTAAAACAACTGTTTTGAAAAACAATCAACATAATAGTTTTCTACACTCAAAATAATTTCAAACATGCTAAAACAACAACAAAAGACAAAACACAAACAAAAAAAAACCTTCCAAAGTTTACAATATGATAAACTAAAAGGTTGCAAACAGAGCTTCAGAAATAATTTCATTAACAAATTTCAATACCTCCTAAGGTGTCCTAAGTCTCAGACTGCATTTTGAGAAGACTTGTTTTAAAAGTTAATCTAAAGTATTAAGGCAATATTCCTATAATAGTGGGATGCAATTGTGGCTGATCAGCCTGGCATTTCTATCTCTTTCAGTAGATTAGCCTCTCCTTTCATAGAGAGGATTATTATCTGGGAATTTTCTTGGGAAAGGCTTGCTTATACATTTTTGTTTCTAGTCACTTTTCTTTCTTCACCTTCCCTGATGAATAGATGACTGCCTTTATATTCCCTGGACTGTTTCACAACTAGAAGACCTCAAGATACTTTGACAGTACCACTTTTTTTCCTTATCATCTTGGAGAAAAAGGAGAAGCCCTCATATCCCTTAAGAACTAAAGAAGAGTTTCATAAATTTGGAAGAGGAAATTTCAGATTTTAATGACATGGGGTTTTGAACCAGACTTGAAAGTCTTTACTGTTCTTACTCTGATCTCACTGTTTGAAACTAGGATGGAAACCCCACAAGAAATAACTTCTTTCTATGAAATGAGATTCCTGGAAAGTGAAAATCAGGCAGTGAGAAAGCCAGCTGTAATTTCCTTACTTCAAACTCATGGCATAAATCAGCCCACAGGCTGGCAAGTCAGCCTCTCCATTCTGCTTGGGCAAGAAGAGGGACAGACTGCAGAATAAAAACTTGTAATTAACCAGGAGATAAACTTACTTTTTTGCCTCTCACTGGCTCGCATGATGGGGTTAAACCATAATCAGAAACTGTGGGGATTGTGAGACACATCCTCCAGCTCTGAGAAATTAAGGGAAAGACGACCAAAGAGGGAAGAAAAACAAGCCTATAGCACATGCTAAAATGAACTCAAACCAAAAGAACAAAACAGTCTCTATTAGTAACCAAATGAATCATGCTGGAGAAGCATTTTCACCCTGTTCCCTATTTACTGGAGCACCTCCACCAGTTTCTGCTTCCCCAGAAGCTGTAGGGAGGCACTTTATTCCAAGAACATTTTCACAGTTTAATTTTAAATTTACGTTATTTTTAATCAGATTCATTCATACCTACCAGTCAAATAATCTTTAAATTATGGATTTTCTCAAATGAAACACACTCATAAAAAATGTGAATCAGATTCATTTAAGTTGTAGAAACTGGTGTGTTACGGACTGCTTCTGAATTCCATCCTTGAACTTTTCCTAGTTTAAAAGTTGTCACTGTATGAATAAATGTATGAATATTTTATTCATACAGGCAAAAATAATAGCAGCTATTGGGATTATAATGTTAAAAAAATTGTGCTCATTAATTTAAGTGAAGTTTTAATGCTTTCAATCACTGCATAACTATGCCAGCATTCCCAAGTATATGCAATTTTTGGTAAAGAAATAAAAAATACTGTCATTTGACTTACTGTTTCCTTTGATAACCTTTTGCCTATGCAATTTATCATCAGTCATGAAATATTACCACAAACTCCAAATAATACAATGCATACACAGGACCAAGTCTAAAAGTTACTTTTCTAACAGTAATTTGTGCTTGATAATGTTTTGGGGTTTTTCTAAATTAAGATATAGAACAATAATAGGCACTTGACCTACTGGCCAAGATGACATGTAATCTTTGATTGAAAAAGCAAAGATGCAGCTCGTCAACTTACTTTCCATATCTTTCAAAACAAACTTAGTAAAAGAATTTATTAAATAGCAGGTCTGTGAGTCTTTTCTAAAATATTTTTTTAACATGTGCCTTACCTAAGAATCCCAAAGGAAACTATTTCCTCAGCAAGATTGCATCTGCTCCAGCAGCTTATTTTTCAACCAAAATAATATGCAATATCACAATTATTTATTATGTAAATGATTCTGTTATGACAAATGTGGTTTAATGAGTAGAATAAGTAGTTCTCTAGAACTAATTACTTCTTTATAAACACACTATTTGCATTACATGAAACATTTTAAAAAAGGATTAAAACAATACCCAGTTTTGATTTCACATTTAAAAACATACCTTAGTGATAGTCATGCTACATCTGACATATCCTTCAGAGATGAGAATTAGTCACAGAGAAGCCATCCTAACTTTTGATGGCGTACAAATGGATTTTCAAAGTTTCTAAAAATTATAACAGCTTTTTACTAAATATTGAAGATGTGCATTGGCAATGACTAGTACATGAAGATTTGTGAAATTTCAGAAATGAAGAGTTTTACCTATGTATAGCAACTGAAACGGAAGCATTATTTGGGTGCACAGCTTTTAAGTCCAGTCAACACACTATCAAGATTTTTTAAATTTTGGATAATAACAGCAATATTAATAAGGAGGTTTTAATTTTTTTCTCCTTTTTATTTTTATCTTTGCAATTCCCACAAATTAAATCAGAGTTGGATCCTGAACAGCAACAGGCAATTCTGAAAAGACTTAATTAAAGAAAAATCAAAATGCATATAAAAAGCCATCCTAAATATACACAGATCCAAACATAAAGTTTCTGTCTGGATGAGCAAACTTATATTTTCAAATATCCAGGCCCATCCCTGAAGGTGTTTAAGAGCCAATTGGGTGGGATGCTTAGGGATATGTTTTAAGGGGTAGACATGGTAGTGTTAGATTGATGATTGTACTAGATAATTGCACAGGTCTTTTTCAATCTAGGCATTTCTTTGACCCTATGATTCTATTTTATGTTATTTATCAAGCTGGAAAGAGTTGACAACTCTATTGGGACCTCAGGGAATTATGCACAGTGTGATGACCTGTGATTATGAAAATACAGTGCTGAGTCAAATCCTGATAGGTTGGTCTTGAACTACCATAATTGAAAGGTCATTCAGGCCTCCCTGTCCTGAGGGTCTAGACTGTCCCTTCTTCCTGCCTCCACAGGAAGACACACTTTTGTGTTCATCATATACAATTATGTATGGCAGACTGGCATCATACATATCCAGGTAATGGGCCTTGTTGGCTATTACCACTAAGGGGTTTTCCTCATAGTAAGAAAAGTCCATATTGTTTATAAATGAGATGACTGGATTCTTTCCACCACAAAGATGATACAAACAATTGGAAAATCCTAGCTTGGCATTGTTTGCAAACACAAAATACAATAGATGTTTTTCATTGTATCAGAACACATCTGCAAAGCTCATAGTCAGTACATCTGCCATCTGCAGCCAGGAGGCTTGAATTTTATCATCCCCCATTTCAGTGCCACTAATTTATTTTACAGGTGCCTTTTTGCAATTGATTTGTATTGAAAAAAAAACAAACCCAAAGAACAAAACTCATTCACTGACTTATGTATTTGCAAACGTAGAGCTTTGCAAACCTGATCTCATAGTGGCATAATTATAATTTTGATTTCATGACTCATTCAGTGATTACATGCTAACTGGCCACTCCTTGTCACCCACTATTTGCCAACACACTGTTTATCTAAGCCAGAATGTGCTGACTGAAAAGAACATGCTGTTAAAAATGCATTTAAATTCAATCACAAAGCTGCTCCATTTTTTTTTTTTAACATCCCTGTGTAATTTTCGCACGTGTGACAAAACAATGAAGTTGTGCATCCTTTAAATTGTAAAATCAAAGCAATTTTTGGTTTAGTTTCAATTCTTTTGTTATATTATAACCAGATTTAACAACAAACCATAAGAAGACTTTTAGTGCCTTCTGACTCTGTTGACTTTGGAGGAAGAATCACACACACACAAATATAATTTCAGGGGCTGGAAGGTACCTCACAAGATCATCTAGTCCAACGCCCCTGCCTTGAAGTTTGTTACCACAAAACTGACTGCAGTGGGTGAGTTGCTCCGTAGAACTGACAGAAAGCTCTACACACTTCCCATTGTAATACTGAAGACAAAGCAGGGATTGAGAGGGGACAGATGCTTTATCAAATCACACTACCCTGGCTTTGACCGATTTTTGTCTACTGTGTGCCCAGTCCCCATAGGGAGGTAAGGTAGGTTTTCTTCACTATTATCAATTTTTTCACAAGGATGTACCACTCAAGTTAGAATGCACACTTGCATTAACTAGCATCTCTCCTTTCAACAACAGCAAGACTTGCTATTTCTATTTCTATTTCATATTCTAAAAATTCTGTTAGTACATACTGTTGATAAAATTAATTTTTGCAAAATGCAAATGAATAATGCAATGCTCAAGATCAAAGTTCTACCACACAAAACAAAAGTATGAAAATTTATGAAAGCCCATTCTCATGATGTTTACAGTACAACTATGCAATCTCAAGATGCTTGAAAAGTTCAGATAGTGACATAAAGTTCAAATAAACAGCAAGCTGGGTGTTTTTTGGAAATTAATTCAACTTCCTGTAACTAATAAATCAAAGCAAAGTTGGAGAGAAATGAAATATTTTTAAATGCTAGAAACATTGTTCAAACGGAACTTTTTTCCAATTGCTGCAAATGGGGCAATGTAAAAGCATTTAACGTAGGCCAGTCTACTGGTTCCATGTAGTTGTCATATACACAGTTTGATCTGCACAGGAGTGTACAACTGCAAAACTAACACAGCTCTGCTATAAACATATGCTGATACAGAACTGACATTATTTGTCGGAAGATACACAGATGGTAGAACAACTTCCAGTATTTTATTTATGTTTTGTTTCTCCTATCCAATCACTTTTGAGGGTGACTGAACACTGGAATGGATTGCCCAGAGACATTGTGGAGTCTCCATCCTTGGAGAGTCAATATAGAGATGGCTTTGGACAACCGGCTCTAGTTTATGATGCCTGGAATAGAGGTATTTAACTAGACAATCTCAACTACTTCATAATTAGACCACCTCTCTGAAACCCAGTCTGGAGACAATGCAGACTTCTATGTTTTACCAACTTCTAAATCTGATGTCAGAGAAATAACTGTTGTTGCTTTTCCCTTTGGTTTTCCTAGAACTAGACTTTCTAGGGACAACTAAAACTACCCTAGTGAGACCAACCTTTATATTTGAGATGCATATTATGATGACATTTTAATCTTCACTTACATACTTAAAATAAGCCTTACTTGCACTATGACATATTTGAAAATAAATGAAAAACCTCCAAAAAGTTGGCTGCTGGAAAAAAAACAAACCAAAAACTGATGAGGGAAATGCTTCCTCTTACATTCCTTTTTTTAAGACTAAGCTTAACATGACCTTGAATTTCCCATGATATAATCAGACATAAATATGCACATTTACTGATGAGATTTTACTGATTACTGAGGAGGAAGGATCATGTGCATTTGTACTATGATTACATCCTTTATTTTTTTAAAGAAGCATTTAAAAAAAAAATCCTGAGTACTGATGCATTCCATGCCTAAAAATACTCCACATTTTAAAGTACTCCTCATTTATATATATTCAATCTGAATTTATCTAGGATATTGAGGTTCATTTTTGTAAAAATTGCATTAGAAAGGAAGCATTAACCTACAGAAGACACATCCGACATTACACTCAATGGATGGACTGATGATCTCTCTGACAGAAGTATTTCACAGCATATGTAACCTCTGTTTTATTTTGTTGGCTTTTTTTTTCCTTTAGTAGATGTCAGGCATACAATGAAATCACCATTATTCTGTATATTGAATTTTTCCCATGCTGAAGGAGAAAACATAATAATGGCTTGAGTATTTATTGTTAAAGAAAATTAGAGCAAAATAATATTTTCCATGTGATATAGTATGCAGAGAAATATGACTGTCTGAAGACACTGGCAAAATTCTGGTGCTCTTCAAAGAGTATTTTTAATTTCACCACTTCATCCTACAGCTAGGCTGAAAAATAAGACATAATATGT
>JANHGL010003442.1:0-41422 GCA_024611195.1 Ceyx melanurus | reverse complement strand
ATAATATGTTCCTCATGCCAGCTCTAAGTGGTTCTCAGCTTTGTATGTATATAACATCTACAAGGGGAAGATTTAAAGGTTCAAAAATGTAAACTAAATTCTAATTCTTCTCCATTATAAATATCATCCACATGTGATTTAGCTTTAAGAGTCATGAGCTTTTGATCTGATTTTAAAATATTCTTCAAAACTCACAGAAAAGCTCTATTGCCCAGCTCTGTTGGCCAATTAGCAAAGGTCATTGTATTAAAGAACAGCCAATCATGAAAAAGTCAGGAGCAACTCCAAGGAGTTACAGTAGCAAGAATCATTTAAGGATTCTCTCAAAATTATTTTTTTAAAACTAAAGTGTTGACTGTGAAAAACTAAAAGTTGACTGTGAGCAGCTAAACTAAAAGTTGACTGTGAGCAGCTCATAGATCAGATATCTGTAGAGATTCAAGTGTGGTTCTTAGTAAGACAGGCCAATTTTGCAAACTAAGAGGTAGCTGTTTAAGCAACTTAAAGTATTCAAACCAGAAAACTAATAATAAAACTAAGCATAAATTATCACTACTCTGTACAACAAAGTGCTTTTCAAAGTTCTCTCTTATTACCTCATTATACTAATTTTGTATAAGGATACAGAGAGGGTGCAATCAGAGCTCCAGGCTCCACTGGGGGATGCTGGTCTGGATAAAGATGCTACTGTTAGAGGTATTGCAGGACCAGCTTACCTCTTCCCTACTCTCTTTAACTTTTGCCTCCTACCAGCTCAACTGTTGCCGGCAATAGCTAACCTTTCCCTAAGCAAAGTCTTGGGCACTCCCTGGCAGACCTTCTCGGGCAAAGGTCTGAGCTTAATCTGTTGCAACAGCCTGGAAATTCTGTGGTAACTTTCTTTAAACATATTTCCAGGTTTCATAGTTAATAAGTCGTTCTCAGAGAAATAGAACAGAAAATTCAGAAAGTGTTGAAATAGGGGAGAAGAAAAGATAATCTTTGGAGGTCCCTTCCAGCCCTAAACATTCTATGATTTTATGAAAAGACACCTCTTCCTAGTTTCTATATTTCATCTCCTTAGACCTTTATCAGTCTAGTTAGAAGATAAATTTCTAGTAATTTTGCTGGGGCAACCAGCATTGCCAATATAGAATGGGAGAGGACATGCTAGAGAGCAGCCCTTTGGTAAAAGACTTGGGGGTACTAGTAAATGAAAAGTTGGACCACCAGCTGGAGTCACCAATGTGCAATAGCAGCACAAAAGGCCAATTGAATCCTGGGCTGCATCAAAAGAAGCATGGCCAGCAGACGGAGAGAGGTGACCCTGCTCCTCTACTCTGCCCTGCTGAGACCTCACCTGGAGTACTGTGTCCAGCTCTGGAGCCCCCAACACCAGACAGACGTGGACCTGTTGGAGCGTGTCCAGAGGAGAACCACAAAAATTATTAGAGGACTGGAGCACCTCTCCTATGAGGACAGGCTGAGAGTTGGGGTTGTTCAGCCGGAAGAAGAGGAGGGTCTTGGATGACTTTATAGTGATCTTCCAGTACTTGAAAGGGTCCTTTAAGAAAGCAGGGAAGGATCCATTCACAAGGGTTTGTAGTGACAGGACAAGGGCTAATGGCTTTAAGCTAGAAAAGGGTAGATTTAGGTTAGATATTGGAAAAATGTTACAGAAAGTAATTAGAGACTTAAGCTTAGCCCATAATATCCCCTTATTAAGTAACCCTAACACCAAACCCTAAGAATCAGTGAAAATCCTCACTTATCAGTGATGTAAAACTCTTGTACAAAGCCTGGTCTAGAAACCCATGTGAGATCCAGAATCAAGATGGTTACAAAAGCACTATTCCTGTAACTCCAGGAAAATAAATTCAAAACACACCTGTGTTTTTCCTTCTGAGTGCTGTTATAACCTCCCATTTAGCCCTCAGTCCATAATGAAGACATTGAAGTTTGGAATGGGAGACTTTTAACATCAGGAAAAAAGAAAAAATAAAGTTACTTCAAGTAACATAATATTCCCAAACCCACAGTTGTTCATGTTTGGCCTATAGGATGGAGAAATTAAGTACCCCAGTATTTTATTATTGCAATACCTTGCATTTTTACAGGGCAATGCTCTAGGAAAAAGTCAGACCCAAAGAATTAATTTTTCCCCTACTATCTATTGTAAAGAGTCTCATTAAAATAATTAATCAGAAGCTGTTTAAGAAACATTGCCTCTTTCATCCACCCCATGAAGATTTCTGTTTTCATTTGATGCAGAAAAGAAGGGCTACAATTTTTTGCCAGAGCTTTATGATAAGATGAAATATAAGGCAAAGTGGTGCTGCAGGTTGTTGTGAACTCAACAAATGCAACTCAGCTGAGTTTACAGAAGCACAATTTGATTTATCTTAAAGTTGGCTGTAAGAAAAAGTACCTATATTGCTGGTGGATTTGCTACAAGAGGGAACAATGCAAACCTGGAAAGAAAATGCTTCCAATTTCAGAATAAACATGGGGATCTTATTAATATTTACAAATATCTAAAGGGTGGGTGTCAAGTAGAAGGGGCCAGTCTCTTTTCAGTTGTGCCCTGTGATAGCACAAGAGGTAATGGTAGGAAGGTGAAACATAGGAAGCTATTGATTTTCAAAATATCTACATATGTTTTCAAAATTATTACTGATAAATTAAGGGACCCTTGCAGTGGAATTATGCTGTTAATGTCAAAGCTTTCATGCTCCACAAAAGGGAGGAAGGGGTGCAAGGGTTATGTTGTTATGTGTTTGTGCAATGCCTAACACAAAAGGGTTTGGGCCCATCATTACCCCTCTATCTCTTGCATTCTGATTGTAAAAATATTGTCTGTATACTGAGATATCATGTACTTGAATTGCTATTTTGGTTTGATGAGTAATCTTTGAAAAGGATTAGAAATACTTTCAAGTCCACTGGATAGGATCACTCCACTCACTGTCATGTTCTTCCACTACACTCCCAAGCATCTGCTGTCAACTAACTTCAGAGAAAGGTACTGCATTAGAGAGACCTTTGGTCTGACAAATATAGCACTTTGTATATTCATACTGAAAATATCTTAAGTTCTGTATTAATTTAGAGTAGAAGTTATTATAGACAACTTGTACAATTTATACCCTACATATTCAGCTTATGGAGGTAAAATAGGAAATTATTTTAATTTCTTGGTTTTATTTGAAACAAAATTTTTTAAATAGTGCCTGTCAGAACATTGCAAGATTCACAGTGTTTTCAGAAAGTGTTATTTCGTCCTGTGAAGAAAGCTGTCTTAAATACTGTGTAATTATTTAAACTGCTCAGTACACATAACCACAGAGAACACTCAGTTTAACAGCTCCTGAAACTACCATTGGGAATGGAGTTCAACTATTGGAAGCTCTGAGAATGGTATTCGTATGGTCTGAATCTATTTGCCTCTTTTTGATCAATTCTTACTTTCAATGAATCTAAAACTATGTAATGAAAATGCTTCAATTTATGAAGTCACAGATTAAAACACTCTATTCTCTATGGAAAATGTCTTGGTAGGCTAAAATAATATGCCTAATGCACTGTGGAAACAGACTGGGAAAAGACTGAGACCAACAGGAATTGCTGTTACCTCAAAAAAAAAAAACAAACCAGGAGAAAGACACAATGAAAATTTGCTTATATTGATCAGGATAAATCCAAAGAGTAATTATGACATACTGAGATATTATAAAGGGCTTTTTTTACGTCCATAAAACTTTATTCTGAACTATATATGTTCTAAGAATTTCCACCTTGCTGACGCAATCCTTCTGTATGTTACTGTCTTCTCAGATGCATTGATTCAACCATTTGTTCAGCTGCACCCTGAACTGAATAGGCAAATGGTCTGGTTTGAAATACAAATAAATAAAACACTCAAGCAATTTATTTTTTTTTTTCTTAGAAAAAAGGTTTTTTTAAAATGTTCATTTAAGGCTCACTTCACTGACTAGTTTCAGAGAATTTTCATGCTAACACTCAAGTTTGCAGAACTGAGGGGTCTATGACCTCCATTTCAGAAACAGGGTACAAAGTGATCAGTAGTCAGTGCTAAAAACATTGTAAGATTATCTTTTAAACAGAGTTTGCCTCAGAATAATAGCTAAAATCTGTAATACTGCTTTTTTTTTTAATATACATTTGTTAAATATCTAATATAATTTTGTAAAATAACACTGTGAAATGTAGACATACAACCAAAACCAAAATTTGTCATATTAAAAATGTACTACTGAAGATTTCCCATGTTGATTATATCTATCAATAATTGATAAAGCTTTAAAACATGTTTAAATGAAAGCAAGAATACATTTCAATAATATTGATACTAATCATATTTCACTAAAATAGCAGTGGAGACTCATATGAGTTAGGATTATTTCAAAAGAAATGTAGCAAAACAAACAGCTGGACTTACAGGAAATTTTGCTCAGAAAATATGATAAACTGTGATTAGTTGTTCCTAATATATGGAATTACTACAACAGCCTCTCAACGAAGCTAAATATTAATATGAACAAATAACAAACTTCATTTGTACAATGATAATCCCTGCCAAGAATGCTTACTAGAAAGGATTTAGACACAGAGGGTGATTTTTTTTAAAAAAAGAGAATTCTAACAAAGGAATGAGAGATTTAAATTCAAAATATGACATCTGCATAACTTTTTAATTAAGAGGTATTTCATAGCAGAAGAGTCTGCATTTCAAAACAGACAGAAGCAGTGGAAAGACTTAGGGTTTTTGGTTTGTTTTTTTTTAAAAAGAGTATTTTATCACAAAGTGAACACAACATTGAGCTGCTTCAAGCTCATTGCAGAAACATTAATAATTATGGGCTTTAGAGTATTTAAAATTTCCTTTGAAACTCAAATATCACACAGACTGGGTGGAGAGAAAGGAAAAAAAAAAGCTGCTTGACTCCCAGAAAGACTCTCACTGTACTTTTGTAAACAACAGAGTTTAGTGCAGCCATTGATTTATAAAGAATATCCCAAGTAAGGCAAAACATCTAGCTAGTGATTTATGACAATGGTAGGAAGTGCACTCAGAGCTGGGGCTGCTCCCAGAATTTTTGCAAGTATAGCACAAAAAAAGTCTCTTTGATACAATTTGCTTGTATGGGTGAGTGTACAATAAACACAGTGTGCTCCAGTGCAGTGAAAAGAGAACAAAGAAGAGGTTTAATCAAAGATAAGTCATTTTTTAAAAGTATACAGCTTCATTAAAATATGCAAAATTACTTTCAGGAGTAGCTAATGTTTCTATCAGAAACTAAAAGATTCTTAAATGTCATTAGTTTCAGCCAGGGATTCAGCTCTCACAATATAATTTTCGTTCTGTTTTTAATTTTTCATGCTTTCCATGGTAAATGTAATTCACTTAGCTCACCCACAACTAAAAACTCCATATAATCATGCACAGCTTCTCTCTGTGTTTTTACAAATCACAAAAGAAGCCAATCCTATGGATAAAGTTGGAAGCTCTAAAAGGCAACATTCAACTCATATGAGGATCTTGCTAATTGCTGTTATGTTGATCCTGAGATCACTACAGCAAACAATTCTTAGGATCAGAGCCCTAGTGACTGCACAGGGAAAGAAAAATATTTTTTATTACAAATATTAAAAAAAATATTCTAGTATGAAGAATAAATTAAATAGAAGGGATACCATAACAAATGCCTATTCAGTTTCCCAACAGGTTGAAGACTGTACTGGAAGAGGTTTTGGCACATATTCACATGCAGCACTACAGATAAGGTTTAGGAAGAATTCTCTGGGGATAGAAGCTGGCCTTTCATTACCCGATTACACTGACTATCAACATGAGTATGTAATACCCACTTGTGAAAACAGATTTTATTACAATAAAACACACAAGAAGTAATGGCAGTGAAAGTTTAAAGATACTGTTTTTGAAAGATTAATTAGGAGTACTAATTGCAAAGGACCATGCAGCACATGCATAGAATTTGTAAGGTATTTGGAAATCTCTGCTTGTAAATCTGGTCTTAAACAGAACACTTACTTAGTCTTTTTTCTTGATGGGGTAGATTTCTCTCCTGAAATTCAAAGTGATATCATTACTTATCAGACAAGGGATGCATCAGAACCTTTCTAATGAATGAACTTTCTCCAAGACAGAAGTTTACATCTGAGTCAGTCCACAACTCTCTTTTAGGAAAGAGGAAACAGTAATAACATTTAACTAATGTAATTTTGGTATGAAGTTTTATAAGAGTTTTATAAGGTAATAATACAGAAGAAATCTAATCTTGAAACTAAGAGCTATTAATTGACAGGTTATAAAGGATTTAAAAATAGCATCACAAAAATATGACATTATGGTCTCAACATAAGTAATTAAGTACAGACTGAACATTCAACAAAAAAATAATAAGTTTTGTTAATGAAATCACCATTTTAAAGAAATCCTCTGGCATGTTGATTATTCTAAATCCAAAGTCATGTTTCAAAAGCAATTACAATAGTCAGTTCTTTATTTCCTTACCTCACATTAATTCAAAGTAATTAGCTGCATTGAAATTTCTTAATGGTATTGTCGGTGGCCAAAGGATAACATGTGCTCCCTATCATAAATAGTTAATCACTACCTCTTTAGCAGTGACAAAAAGTAAAACTTTTATCTCACAAAGAATATTTTTACCAAAACGCAGATTTACCAGTGGAAGCTAGATGCACAGATATCAGAAGATACACAGAAAAAAATGGCTACATTTTTATGTATATCAAACATTTTTCAGTGGGTTCTGCATAAAATAAATCTAGGGCTGACTCTATAATCTAGGGCATATAAAACATCAGTTCTTCACAGGCACCATGCAGTGCCATGCAATCATGCCTGGCCAGGACACTGCCGAGCATTAGTACAATTGTACAACAACTCCATGTCCATTCCTACACCAAAAATTCAAACAAGCTATTAGGCAACAGACTACAGCACTTTTAATGTCCCTATGAAACACTGAATACAAGAAATACTCAGGCTTTGTCCTGACATATCTAATTGAACAGAGATTTGGTCTTGAAAGCCCACCACATCTGGTAAAGTAATAGCAAAAGGAAGAATGGCCCAACACTTGGTTTCTGTGACCTATATGGAGAAGCAATTCAGGCTTCAGACAATTATTCTTTTTTGACCCATATTCATAGTACTGTGGGCCTAGAAAAAACAATACTACTACCAGGAGGAGAAACTGCTAAAAGTGTTTAATATTTCCTTAATAAAAATCCTATTTACAAAGATTGTTTCCCTGAAAATAAACAACAGAAGATAGAGGAGTTATTACTCAATGTTCACACAATCTTTTCAGCCCATGAATCACCTGAAAAGTTGCCAGCTTTTCCACAAAATCAGAGCATACTGTCTCTTTGCTATTTTCTTTGAATATACTCTTGTTTTCTCCAGTAACAAACATATACCTCTCCAGAAATTTATTCTGAGCCATTTACTGCAACGTTGTCTGTAACACTGGCATATTTCCAAGGCCATCTATTCAGCAAGTTTCAAAGCAACCTAGAATCAGCAGGCAACACGAAAAGTTCTCAGCCCCTCCTTGGACTCACACTTTGGCCTCAAAGGGTCATACAAATGTAAACACAATAGCATTTTTTCCCAGTATGTTTCTAGAGCATGCTTGCCATTTTATTTGTTGGGTATTGGCTGATCTGTAACGTGAGCCATTACATGGTAAACTGCACTCCTGATCCAAAGCAAAGACTACTGAAGATGCACTGTCTTTTCATCTAATTACAGAGATTTAAATACTCTTTTCAAGTTTTCCTGTTAGAATTGAGCCCATATCTGGATTTTTACTTCTATCATTAGCAAAAATAAGCTCCCTCACTGCAAAAAGGGAGCAGACGATGACAGCAACTAGTGAAAGATGTTATTTTAAAATAGGGATATTAGGCAGAGATAGTTTAGATCCTAAATTTTCATAACAAACTTTTGACTTACTTTAATTGAAGTACAACATTTTCTCTTCTTTGCTGAGAATGGTTTTATATTTCTAGGCACTTGTGAAACTCATGTCAACTCATCAAAACACCAAGATTCTATTTTTACAATATACAGCAGATGAAATAATTATATATTTTTATTAATTGGTCCAAAACAAGAAGTTGAATAGCAGCAAAGTACACACCTTCTGTTATTTCAGACCTGCTTATACGGTACATTTAATGGGTGTTTTGTCTGACTAATTAATAGCAATGAAACTACAAACTTTACATTCTAGAAAGACTTCGGTGCATGTTACATCATTAAAACAAAGATTCCATAGTTATTTCTCTAATCAGTCTTTAAGTGTGAATAGGTAAACAAAATCTTATTGCTTAAAAACACAACTTAAATAGGTTCCTAGGCCATTTCCAACACAGCTATATTCAGATTTTAAGCTTTATATTCTTGTTAATTCTACTGAATTTCCTTATATTTACTATGTCCAGGATAAAAATCCTTTATCAATGGGAAGCAAAACAATCTGACATCTAAAGTAATATGCATTGCTTTTAAAGTTAAGATCTCACAAACAGTCGGATCCTATCATCACCTCCAATTGTACCATGTTTTCATGTTCTGGGAAAGCTTCCTTTACTTCTGTCAGCACAGACCAACATTTTTTTTTCTGCAGTGCAATTTCTTTGTATTGTTTCTCTCCTGCACAATGAAACTCTTAATCTGTTTCCTGGATATTTAAAGACAGAGAGTTTCTATGTAGTCTTAAGGAAGAGATCATCCAATCTATGATAAAATAAAGCATATTCACCTCTGTTTCTAACAACCATCCGAGTTTTATCTGATTTCATAGTTAACGTAATAAAAGTTTGTAAGTGAAAGGTTGTGTCCTGTTTGAAAAGACTTCTTGGATTACTGTGACTGTGTTTACAGTTTTCTCAGAGGCTTTGCATCATGCATTTCACAGACTGAGACTTTTTTTTTCTCAGTAGTTAAATTTGATCCAAAATCTCAATTCACAAAAGACTGTATCCAGTGTTGCAAGACTGAGACATAAAAACAAAATCTCTTGAATAGAGCGAGTCATATTAAGTAGGACTTCTGATTTTGTACTTGCTTCTAGGCATAAGCACACATATTTAACTAACAGATGCTGGATTGCCCAACCACCCTTTGTCTGCAAGAACAAACACAGATTTAGATTAATTTTTGCAGGTGCAATACTACAAGTTTCAGCCAAATGAAAATTCAGTTTTCATTATATTCAACACAAAACAAGTTTCTTCTAATATTGTTGCGCCTGTCATAAAGTTAAATAACAGAGTAATTATCATCAATAAAGTTAATGTTTCTTGGTGCTTTTTGTAAAAACAAACTTATGTTGCCCATGTGTGTCTCAAGTATTATAAAATAAAAATTGCTGTTGGCTTGGAAGACTCATTACTTTATCAAAATTTCAGCATCTATTCTAAATATTAACCCAACAAAATTTAATTTGTTTGTTTTTGTGTTCTAAATGTATTGAATTTCTATTGAAAAGAGGATCTAACTGGTGTATTTTTAATCTCTAAACAAAAGATCAGCTCTGTAACAAAAATATTTTAGATGTTAAAGCTAACCAGAATTATGTCATTTTAATTTTGACGCTTAAATCAAAATTACTTAAAAAACTATTTATAGGGTTTAAAAAACTTTATACTTTGTGTAGAAATTGCCTTCTTTTTAAATGGCAGAAACTCATCTTTCTTCAGAACAATAATTCACAATAGCTGAGTTCCTGGAACTCAAAAGAGACTTTTAAAACTGCTGTCCAAGCTTTAACCATTTTACTCCAAGGTTTATTTTACTATAAACCACAGCAAATGAAAGATAAATACTTGGAGAACACATGCCCAGAGACACACACATGCACAATGACCCGTATCCGAACCTTAGGAAGCTTCTAATGAAATAGTTAAAAACAACAACAAAGATGATAACAATGACATACAATACATTTGTCCTTTTTTTATTTTTTTTTTTTTTTATTTTTTTTTTAAGAGAAACAGATATGGTCTTGATTCTTTGGCCCTGCTACAAGTGACACTCCCCTTCTCAGTTTATGTAATAAGTGAGTGAACATTATGAGAGTCTAACCCATGTTAAACTGCAAGACTGAGGTCATACCATTTTACTGAATCCACAGATTTCCCTTTGAAATATGTTGCAAACAATAAGAACACGCTGAACATTAGTGAGTTACTCCCTTCACAGAGCAGAGCTAAGATAGGTGAGTAGTTTGTTACCTTCAACACTTTTTTAAAAACACCAGAAATTTCTATGAATCACAGTCACATGAACATTGATTTAAGAAAAATACCATTTCTGGCACAGGCAGACTCCCAACCAACAATAGTTCTAATTCGGGCTTTACTTACTCATGAGTCTCTCAGAGCAATACTGTATTATTTAATACAGCCAACCAAAAGAATGACACTAAACTGTAAAAGAAGTATTTCATGTCTGTTTGTGTCTGTGATGGAAAACAAGACTCGCCTGGACTCCATGGCCAATACAAAATACTGGCAGAACAGCTTGATATTTTCCTAGCTGTAATGCAGTACAATGAACAAAATTCCAACAGTTTAAGAAGATTTGCATTTTTTTTTACACATTTTTTCTTTTTTTTTTAGTATTGCTAATTTGCTTTCTCTAACTGAGGGGGAAAAAAAGAGTATTTTTCTCTTTTTGGTTTGCCTCATGTAAATTACAGTAATTTTATAAAATAGACTATCATAAGACATCTTGGTCACCACACACATCCATCTAAAGAAGGTATAAATGTGAATTAATCCCATTCCACCTCAGCAGAAAAACAACCACAGATTTTTTAGGATACATGTTACAATAAACAATGTCTGCATACCTGTCTAGTATCAGAGCTATTTGGAAGCATTCTGGAACAGATGTGAAAACAGTACTGAACTCAAAAGGCTTCACCAAGGAAACTGTGTCAATTCACAGCAATTATGGATCTTTCTCTTCAATAGTCCATGGAATATCTCTCAGGCCATACATTTCTGAGACTTTCTTATCCTTTCATGGAAATTTATCAGTGAATTGCCTGAGCTGCTGAAGCTATGGACTTGAACCAAGACAAAACAACAACAAACAATAAAAAAAACAAAAACTCCCAAATAAACATTTTAATCTTGATAATAAAGGTTTTACAGCCTGTGTCTCTAAAACCACAGTCTGTGTTTATTTTTTGGTTGGTTGGGTTTTATTTCAGTTTTTCTAGAAGATTAATTCCATGGAAAAAATTATCCATTTGGTATACTACAAGTATAATAGGAAATCTATCTTTGTAAATACATTCATCATGGTTAAGAAGGGCAAAAAAGCTCTGCAGAAGTAGAAAAACTTGACTATAGAGCAGAAATGGCAATCTGTGAAACACAATCAATTTAAAAAAAAATTTTGTCCCTTTCATACCTTGTGCAGTCACCAGTGGAAAATTCCTACTATTTGTGAAGTTATAAGACTATAAATCAAACAAAATAGGAAACATCTCCTCAAGCTCTCAACAAATAGGGTACAGCTGCAATAATAGTACCATGGAATAAAAGGTTTGGTATATTCATTTTACAAACACCTTAAATCATTAACAGTCTTCATTCTAATTGTGCAATAATAAATTTATATTTTAATATTGTTTATATTTAATTTTAGACTAGCTAAGATTGGTTTTGTGACTCTAGTCCTAGGTTAAATAACAGACCTTTTACCATATTATGTGTTTTAAAGTAAAGTACCATCTGAACTAAAAATAAGGAAGCTGAAAAGGGAAGAGGAAACAAGTTCAGGCAGCCTCCAACATGACTGATTGTAATAAATCATCGGAAAAGTGTGAAAAAATTCTTCATAAGATGCAAGCAGGATGTTTGTCCAGTTTTACAAAATGATTCTCAATTACTGCATTAGCAGTTTTACCCTTGTGCAATTTAATTCTTACATTTATCAGGTTTAAACTTAGAAGAAACAGTGGTTGATTATGTCTTTTCCATCACTGCTTGAAACTAAAGATCAAAGAATAAGAGACATGTTTTTGTCATTTGAAACTTATCCCAGGAATTATCAGTGCTCAGCTGCCACACAAAAAGAACAAAGTCCTTCCCAAAGCCAAGCTAAGATTTCTTAGCGACTTAATTGGGGAAAGAGTGCACAGTTCCATGGAGATTTCACCTGGAATGCGGAATAAACAAATGAGAAAGAGAAGAGAAAGCAAGAGGAAGGGGAAAGGGAACTCTCATGGCCAAGACTTTAGTGATCTTGTATCCTTCATTTCACAAAAGCAAAGTGCTATGAGTGTGTTACTTGGGAGGGATTTCTCTCTCTTTTTTTTTTTTTTTTTTAATCTTGAAAGTTTATTTCTAATTTGTAATTGAAAAATTCTCTATGCTTCTTTCTGCTTATAATGACCAAAGCCATAATCTTACAATCTAGACCAGATTTCAAGCTCTTAATTCTACTTCTTTTTCCTCAAAATTAGATAAAGAACTTTGATACAGGCCCAACTTGAACTTCAGCCTGTCACAATATTAATCCTTTTTCATAAGACTCCTTAAATATATTATAGAAGCATTAAAAAAAAAAAGCAACATACAGTTCAAGACTGGACAAGTTAATAAATTCTTTGCTGAAACAACCTAATAAGAACCAAGCTACCAAGCATATTGGACCAAGAAGCACGTAAATTAATTAGTATCTTCTTTTTTTAACACCCTAATAATAGTCATGTTAAATTCACTCAATAAAGAGTTCAAACTCTAAACTGAACTTCCCTCCCTCACCCATACACAATCCTAGGTTTTTTAGATGTTTACAAGCCATCTGTGTGTGTATTTTTTGTAACAAGTTATTTATGTGCTGGCAAAACTGAAGTATTTATGCAGTCAGGCTCAAAAATTAAACTACATGTCATAAAGTCCATCCTTTTTTATCAGCATGCATTAAAATAACATTTATTTAAATCATATAGTAGTGTCTTAACAAGATTAAATAAATTAATATCAAATCAGAGCCAGACTGATGGAGGCATTCCAGACACATTGTTTGGACATAGATATAAAGGGTTCCCTTTGTCCTGTGTGCATCCATTACTGAGATTACTTCTGCAACACTGGCCTGATCTACAGCTTATTTAACTCAGGTGAAATATTTTTCTTGACATCTTGGGATTTTGATTACTCTTATGTGTACTTCCTTTTACTTTGTCAAACACTCCAGTTTCTCCCTACTTTACCAAAAATCAGTTACTCAAGAAAATTATACTCAATGTAAGGAAATACTCTAACATTTTCCAGGATAGCTGATATAAAAGAATTACTAAATCTGAGCAAAACTGACTTCTTACACAAACCATCCCATCTTTTACTGTTCCATAAACAAGTTAAAAGTTCAAGAAATAGGAGTAGATATTCACCCAGGAAAGACTTTAGTATTCTAATTAGTAGTATATAAGTTCATGTTTTAATATAAATGAACCAAATTACACCAGTGATTTAAATTACCTATTGCAGATGGATAGATTGTATAATCTAATATTATTGATAAATAGTATGAAAGATCAAAGTTAAAGTTCCGCATTAAGCGAGATAGAGAGGGGGATTGTTCAGAGATTCATCAGGTCACTGAGTCTTGTCTCATGTAAACAATCGTTATTATATTCCTATTCACAAAGTTATAATGGTCCATCTTAAAAAGCAAGTTGGGAGTTTTCTCTCTAGTATTTAGATGATGGTTAGCAACTTTCCAATTTATAGCATAAAATTAATCATTTGACTGTATTCCAACATGTAATTTAGCTTACATAATTCTACTCTCACTACCTGAATGGAGAAAGAGATGTAGAGTAACAGGGAAACAGAAAGCTCACCATGAACTGTTTTTCTGGGTTTAAGCTCCGTTGGTCTCCCTTTGTAAGCTCAAAAATAGCAAATAACATAAAACAGAACTCTTAAATCAATTTGTCAAACCCATTTAAAAATTAGTAATACTATCATATGGTTTGAAGAGATAAAATATGTGACCTAAAAACCTAAGCAGCAACCTAAAAGATAGGAAACACCAAAATCTGTAGGAGCAAAATTAAATTAGTGAAGGAAAGGCTTCTTCTGACATATAGGGAGGACTAATTTCTCTAATGACAGAAGTGGTTCCAGCTCCTTGAAACATTTTTAGCAGCAGAATATGCAGCCCAGATGTTTTATATTGGTAAAATTCAAAGATTCTTATTTACAGAAAGGAGACCTTTAAGCCTTAGTTTACTGAGCTAAGTAATGGACAGTGAACTAACACTCCAGGGTATCAATTACACAATTTTGGATCAATGAGTTAAGAGGTTTAAGGTGCTTCTGCACTAAGCATATTCTTAGTCAATAAAGTAGAATCAAAATTAATTTGAATTTCTAAAACAAACAAATATCCTGCAAGGATACCAGTTACATTAGAGATACATGTACTAGATACATCCATTAAACTGTTGTGAATCTTTTACTTCATGTAATCCCAGAAAGCTTGCTTTAACGTCTCTGCAATTCAGTGCTCTTAATCTTAAAAGCGTCTGTAAGCAAAGGAAAGTATATAGATCCATGTAGATTAATCCTAGTTGTAATTTGATAGCATTTTGGAAAAATTTATCTAAAGCTGGTTTATATTTTTGTATTAAATCTATACATTTTTCCTCTGCCCTGAAGTTACAATATCGTGTGTTCAATTCTATAGTGTTCACAAGTAAATAAAAATCTAATAAGGAGGTTTACATTTTAGGATGAAGATCTAAGGTATTTCCCATGAAACAGATGGGTGTCAATGCAATCATTTGCAGTGATGCTACAAAACCACCATGTACTGGTGAAACTATCTCCTTTGAGCTATGGAAAGATCCATTGGAGCCTATCAGTCATTTAAGGAATCCTGCTGGACATCAAGCCTGAAAATTTCCCCTCCCTCACCACTTCCTCTTCTGAAAACCAGAGAAGAAACACAAAAAACCTATGTGATATATGAGAAACCCTTCCCAAGAACAAAACTTCTCCAATAAAACATTCTGCCACAGAAGAACAGCAGGAAATTACCAAAATATAGAATAGGTCATAAAACATTAACCCAGTTATGATTTAAACTATTCACTAACCAGGATTAAGAAGCTCCTCAACATCTGTATTCCTCAAGAAACAAGTCCTTTTGCTTTCACTCATGGAGGTCTCAGATTATTAAGCTCTTTGTACACATACAATAAAGTTTTTTTAGAGGCACATCTGGCACTTATTTCTGTTTAAATTCTTTCTCAACGTAATATTAATAATAATAAAAATATAACTATGTTTGCTAATAAGAATCTTATAATTCCTTCCTGCTATTGTAAGATGTTTCTGTTAATTTTTCTCTACAAGAGCTCTACATAAATTTCAAAGGTCTTAGTGTAGACTGTGCACAAAAATCAGGCCTGAGTTGAGAGGTAGCTACATGAATTAATCAAGGCCCATTTTCATTTATGTTATGAAATAAATTTATTCTGTTTCTCCAGAGAATCAAGCGAGGACACTGAGGCATAATTTTACGTAGTGTAAGAAAATTATTACAGAACAGTATAGTCCGACTGCATATTCACAACCAAGAAAGTTTCAAGCTATAAACTATTTAGTACAATGGATGCAATCAGTTGTTGTTCATACTAGGACTTTACACCCTTCTGACTCTGGTAATCTGTTTCTAGCCTACTTCTTTTATTCTTCTACTATTATCACTTCACAATAGTCTCCTCCTCAGGTCACCCACTTCTGCTCTGTCACTTGTTCAAATACTTTAGTATTTCCCATCTCAATAGCTCTCTCAGCTCACCTGTCATCACAATTATGTGCAAGCTTCTCCTTCTGCCATATCTTACCTAGGTAAGAACATTTGAATTTAGCTGCTTCCACACATACTTCTTTAGAGTTACTCTGATATTTTTATTATTCAAATTCCTAATCATATCACCAAGTAAGCTCTAGATTACTAATACACTAGATATTCCCCTTTGCTCCAGGAAAATGGGAAGCAGCTTTGGGATTGATTTAATACATAGTTAAGCCTGTGGAGCTACCATTTAACTTAGTAAAAGGCACATGCAATTCAACTGCCAATCATGGTGCCAATTTAGGAGAGTGTATTTTAGGTCAAATGGTAGAGGTCAGTCATTTGCTATAGAGAAAATTATCAGTCATGATATTAAAACAGTAAATTGAAAAAAAAGGAAACAACGTCCTACCTAACTATTTCAAGATTTAACTCCACTGACAATCTGTGGAAAAAACTGTATTTTTACAAATCAGAGGTCAAAGCCTTTGTTTTTATTTGGATGGAAACACCATATAGCAGATTTGGACTTTTTTTCACATGAAAAGTTTGTTCTATATTTTGGCACTGCGGACTGATTAATTTGAAAGAGGTGCTGCTTTCATTAACCTACAGTTCTAATGATTACATGGTCTTGAAGCAGTAGAAGAAACAATTATTTCAGTAGCAAGGTCATGATCTAACTAACATGAATCTAAAATAGAGGTTCCATTTTGCTATTACAAGTCAGAGTCAACAATCAAAAGACAGGAAAGTAATTAAAGATTTGGCTTAAGACCAGGCCTACAGCAATTTTAGGAGATTCAAGGTATTGTTTTCTTAAGATTCTATCAAATAAAGCTACACACACGACTGGACAAACCATTTAACAATCCTGCTATAGTGTCTTTATATCACAGTCCTTCTGTCTTCATGGAGCTGACATCCAACAGTTCTCTTAGAAAAGTTATCCAAGTGAAGAGCTTTCCTCACCTCCCTAGGAACCAGCTTAAATTAAACTGGAAGGGTTTACCAAAGTCTTCCTTCAGTGTTTATTCTGGAATAAGGGAGGTGGGCTGATCCATGTACCAATCATTCTGCACTGCAGCTGATCCAGTGGATATTCAGGAGAATATCTTATCAGGACTTAATGTGGCCTGAGACAGAGCTAATGCCTGCTGGGCTCCTCCCTGTCTGCTCCTTTGCAGGCATAGTGATTATCTCACTTAGTATAGCAATATTGCTTGTAATATGGCAGGAAATGGTAGAGGTGGGAGCACAAAAGCAAAATGGAAATAGCACTAGAAAATTTCCTTTCCTACAGATTCTCAGAATTTGCCTTTAGCATCTCTTTTCTTGCTTCTGTTGTCTGCAACCTCCTTGAACAGATCTTTCTCCAAACAAAAATCTTTTACCTATAGGATAGTTACCTGTAGTTTTTAGAAAGCTGAAAGAATTGGCTTTGGTCCCTACTGTGACCTTCAGAGAAAGGAGTAAGCAAACACATTATTTGAAACCTGTCATGAAAATAAAGCAACAGGAAGTGTAGATTGGTTGGAAAGGTGAAGAAAAAAAAATTACCAGAAAAGGAAAAACAGGAATATAAAAAGGTTTGAGAGTGAAACTGAATAATCTAAAGGGAGGTGAAAGACACAACAAATAAAGCAGAGTATTCTATAAAGAAAACTGACTAAGAGTAAATGAAAGAAGTAAACAGAAGCATACATAAGAAGAGAGAAACAAATAGATGCAGGAGTATTAAATTATGTCCACAGGTCTAAACAACTGCGTTAATCCCCCAAAATAGTTATTTTTTATACAGAACTGAATTAAAGGTTCTTCAGTTACTGTACCGGGAAACCTGCCTCAGGTTTCACAGGAACTAACAGCAGCAGTTTTTCATTTATGCTTCATTCACAAAGGCACTTATACCTGTGAGTGACAATTTTAATCAAGAGATCCCATTAGATTATCTGCATGTAGGGTTTTACCTAACTACAGTCTTCATATCACAACCTTCAGATAGGTAGGTAGGGAGTAGCGTTCCTAATAAAAAGTAATGCCATGTCAACTTTTCAAAAAAATTTTTTTTGAATCTCCATCTGTTCTGCTGATGTGCCAATGTGGAATCCTCTTCTCATAATGGCATTTAATTTATGAGGATGTCTGGTTCCAAGCATTCACAGGCTGAGAAAAAGTGAGCTACAGTGCAGCCAGCAAATACTGAGAATATAAAAATTAATGCCAAGAAAGATACTGCTCCCTACTGGCTCATTTAAATAAGAACGGATTGCATTTTCCCTCCATATCTCCAAATATCTCCAAATATCTTTACTTCTAAGCTTTATAAATGGAAAATTAAAATAAAAACAAACCTTATACAAATAAACCAGCTAGCATATACTGATAATTACTGTTAAGAGTAAAGATAGTTAAATTCTTAGCAATAGCTAGAATTATTTATTTTTAATCAGGAAGCTTCAGCTATATGTAACATTTCAGTACCCTTCCTAATTTCAACCAAGATCTGGAAATGGAAACCTGGAATAGTTCCACTGCGCATTAGCACTGATCCATCTGTATTTCAAAGACACTGAATAGAAAAACAACAATTTCATGAACTTGACAGTTTGCAAAACCTAACAAGATCTGTACCTTGAATCCAGCACATCAAAATAATCTCTTATGAAGGCTTGTTTAGCCAGAGAAATGCAAAACAAGCTAGAATGTCAATCTTGAGCCTAATTGCTATTCTCTACTAACTAACTCCCCACAAGGTCACTTACTGAGAGGTAAATGGGTCATTTTGTGGTTTAGGTTAAAACACTGGCATTCAACCACATGAAAATACTTGTACTCAATAACTGCTAAGAAGCTAATATGAAATATCAACCTTTCATTATTAATTTTGTGCTATTTCCCTTACATAGACTCTACACTGATTGAAATTTTGAAGGAAAAAAAAAATCAGAACTTCTAAGCATTTATCCAAAAAAAAGGCTGGAGATGTATTAGATGTCTGCCGTGGGAAGGCTTCTTACCTCTTGGACTCAGTACTCTGAGTAAGGCCTGATCTTTCCTTGTCTGCACAGATAGGAGGGTAGATTCTCCTCTTTGTTTCTGACCTGCTTCTGACTTTAGATCTTTTGGGTTTTGCAAAAACTGATCTGTGGACTCTGGGCTAAATTTTTGGTGCCATCCAGAATCTGGTTTTATCTCTTTGCATTTAATTTACACTATCACATAACATTAAGTCCTAAAAACACACACATTAATTCTGAACTGTACTTTACAATAACAGTTTAGTCATCTGGAGATACACTCTCCATAGTAAAACAGAATTGTTCTTTATTTGCTATTCTCAATGGCATGCAGCTGAAGGAATTTGAGGTTTTATTCTGTGCAATATGTTAGCAGATATTTCTCTTACAGTACGGGGTTTTTTTTGCACAAACACACAGGCTACAAACATTGTAACAGCAGTGTTTTCTAGCTGCTAAGAAGAACTGGGATAAAGAATGGCTGGGCATCAGATATCCACCTTGACAAGGTGGCATCTACAGTAAATTTAAATCTTACCATGTCAAAGTAAAGGTTAGAGGGGTTTTCAGGAGAATGGCAGTAAGATTCTGCTTTCTACACTTCTATGAATGGAGAGATATATTAAAATTCTTGTGTATTTGGCTGTCCAGTTTAACATGCTGCTGTAAAATTCCACTATCAATGAAGATGTCACAGCATATCATATCCCCACTCCCTCTGGCAACAAATCAGGTAACAAAGACAATTAAGAGTTCCAAGATCCAGCCTTTTTCCAGCTATACACATATCTTCTTCAGCTTAAGGTAGGACAATTGCAGGAAATAGTGGAATTATAGCTTTTTTCTTTTTTTTTTTTTTCTAGAAGGGGAATTCGAAACTTAGGAAAGAAACGCCTATCAGTGCTCTACTTACACAACCATGAATTGGAGGAAACTGGCCGCATCAAGTGGATTTATGCTGAATGACATGACATAGGACTAGATTGTCACTTCCTCTAAGGGATGGGCAAACTCACTCCCCGGATGCACCTTCCTCTAGTATTTCCTGTGCCTTTCCCTATTAACCCACTGCAGGTATTCCACAGAAAAGTTTGGTTTGTGAACAACTGAAAAATGCACCCAAAAATCCCGTTCCTCCAAAGGCATTCAGTTTAACAGTTAACAGCTTTTGCATTGAAATGCTATAAAAAAAGAAAGAACAGACTTTGAAGGTAGGTAGGTAAGGCATTCAGATTAACTCCTAATAAGTCACTGTCTCATGTTACAAAAATACTACAGGAAAGCCCACTGGGTGTCAAAATCATCAGAATTATCACAGCCCCTCAACTTCACAAATCATATATACCTGGAAGCTCATTAAGTGCTAAAGACACAGGAGGGAAATACCGTATTTTTTAACACCATTAGTTCCTATGGAAAAGGAATTAATAACATTATCTTAAAACACAGTTGAAATCTTAGCAAGCGAACATTCAGATACGAAATAGAGATTGAGACGTGAGGCATTTCCTGGGGATTAATGACTGGCTGGTGGGAGCTGATGGCACCTGGCTGAGCTTCACACTGAATCCCAGTGGATCATGAGGAAGTCCCAGGAAATGTCTCAAACCTCAATCATTATTGATTGCTATTATAATATGGCAATTAAAAAAGTACACGTCTATGGTGGTTTAATAGGGGACTTGCTGTTTCAGTTGGCATTCTCCAGGACATTGCTGCAGAATTTAGAGTTGTGGAAATTAGACAGCTTGAATCATTTCTCAACATGCCATTCATCTTATAAAAGATTGCTTATGGTATTGCCAATTGCCAGGCTACAGCACAGACATTTTGCATCTATTTCTACAAATCTTCCTGTTTTAAATGTCTGTTCAGAGAAATAAAATCTCTCAGTCTAAAACAAGATTTCCTCCTTTAATCACATTCAGTCAGTGATACCAGTTCTGAATTTAGCCTGGAAGTTTAGCTGCATGTGTTCTACCTCTCAAATAGTTGTTTTAAATACATGTATAAATATTTTATACTTTTCTTTTTAAATGTATTCTAACCTAGAATAAGATTTTACACTTCTGATCTTAAATATTTTGTCTTTCCAAACCCCAGAGTTTGGCACTGCTGTGCAGACAGCCTACTACATTCCCAATAAGCAGAGACTATTTTGGACGTGTGTAACATGATCATGACTTAAGCACACCTCGATTTAATGTCAGATGAACTAATCCAAATCCAGGAGCAATAAAGCTATAAAGCTGACCAGTTCTCTTCAGTTGTCCCAGGCTCAGTGCTATGATGATTTGGCTTTGTGACAGAAGTTTGGTTACTGTGTGGAGGGAACTTCAATGTTGCACAGCCTTATAACATACAGATGTGCCTGCATTCAAGCTCATAAGTGTCCCTGGAGGGGACAAGGGAGGACAAGGGACACACAGCCCTATAGGGCTGTCACTTTTAACCTGATATGATCATCCTAAATGAAGTAGAATAAAGAAAGTAACTTACTTAAATTTATACAGAAATTGTATAAATGTTCTTGAATCAGCAACAGATAATAAAGATGTAACAGTAGACTTTCACCTTATCAACAAAGTTCAGGGAGTCATCAACAACACTTCTCTAAAGCTTTAATACAGCCCGGTCATACTCAACACCAAAGTGGCTGTTTGACTACTGCAGTTTAAGATGCTGCAAACAATTAACAAGGGAGCTCAGTATAGTTATTAATGTTGGTGGCAGGTTTAAAATTGCAAAGATATTGTCAAATTTGGCACGTTTATCAGTAAAGTCACATTGCATTTTAGTAGCACTTTTTCATTCCAGTCTCAGGATTCACTCTCATACCCAGGACAGCCCAGAGGAAATCCAATTTTTACGCTCATTCTAAAGAATCTGAGGCTGAGATGCAGAGGTGAAGTCTCAGACAAAGCCACACATTAAGTTAGCAGAACTGGGAACAGAGGTCAATAGTTCTAATTTTCAGTCCCCTTAGCCTAAACACACAGCTTACTGAGAACAGCTAGTTCCACAGGAATTCTCTCAACAGCAATCCATCATAAACTGTTTTTAAAATAAGATTCACAATCTACTGGTTCATCATTAATATGTAAACAACAGAAAACTGAAAAATGATCACAACATAAAGATATTTTAGTGAGTTTATGGTTAAGTTTACTGACAAAAGTGTTCCTCCCACATAGTAAATACTAAAGTTGTATCAATAATCCAGCTATTTTTTCTCCTCCTCAATTTTTCACATCACAGCAAACACATGCAAAAGAATTCTACTGTGGAACTTCCAACATTCTTATTCTTGCAGAGAGGTGGCATCAGGTACACATCATCATTTACTTGGGTAGCATTCTTCAAGCCCCTTTGCAATGCTAGGGCACCTGCAAAACGTGGGTACAGGTACACACCATTTCCCAAAATGCAGGTTGTTTCTTTCCTCCAATTAATTGGTTTTTATTTCCCCCTCTTAGCTAGAGGTTTGTAGACATACATAGTGTAACTCTTTCACCAGGTGTGGCCCTGAATACTGAAAAAACATCTGCAGACAAGATTTGTCTTCATTTTATGACCTGTGCAATGAAGTCAAATTTTGCCTTTTTGCTCTCAGGAGGGGAGCTCTGGGACTAATTCAATTGCAGATTCTTCCTTTTTCTTCCGCCTAACACAGATCCTGTTCTAATCTAATGACTAATGCTAGGGCCAGAAAAAGAACAAGTTTATCCCAGCAGGAACAAAACCTCAGGATGAAATAAAGGAGTTATTTTGTGGAGTGCTAAGTACCTAAGGATTCGATTAAAAAATAATCATCATATTAGCATCAGTTACTCCATATACAGTAGTACTGTTTTATTTCTATCCTACTATAGTGCATTAGTTTCTTATGTGTAAAAACAATCTGAATGGAAATTCCATATGAATTTTTGTTGCCAAGCTTCTGATCTTCTAGTATATCTCAAATGATAAACTACAGAAACCTTAAAACACTCTGCTCTTCAAAGAAATTGAAGCAAATTGTTACATAGGAGAAAATGAAATTAAAAAATTGAAAAATGAAGGATATCAGAAACAAAATTTTATGGCATTACATCATAAATCTTTTTTACGATTATGCCATTTGTCTTTTCTTCACAGAGAAGCAAACAAATGAAAACTGATTTGGGATATTTGAGTCCAGATTTGACTTATCTCAGTGGGAAATTCAAAACAAATCCTTTAGTTTAACAGATTAAACTAAAAGGAAGACTAAGAGTCAGAGACAGGCTATTATTGTTGGGGATGGTTTTGTCCAGCATGTTATCCCATTCCATCAGGTTTAAGAGGGAAGTGGAACTATATTTCTGCTAGAAACAGCAACTGACAAATCGACAGGAATAATGAGCTGCACTTTACAGAGAGGGTGATGGTTGCTGTCTGTAGTGTGCTTAGATATTGGATAATGCAAAAGCAGATAGAGTGGCGCCTTGGCAGTCTCAGTAGTAAAGGATGGTCAGAGCTATCTTGAGAAAGAGCTGGGTGGTATTAGAACACATTTGCACAATCATTACTGCCTATAAATTCTTGGACTAAAGTTACTAATACTACAGCACTATGTAAACGCTCAGAACAGCACATACAAATATTCTAGCCCAAGGTAGCCACTAAATTGTTATTAAGAGGGCAGTTTATACTGAAACTTCACCATATACAGACACCTACAACCTGGGAAGTAATTATGGGATTCTACATGTCACCTATCAGCGTAACAATCTCAATTGAAGGTAAATGTGCACACACTAACATCCAAGAAGTTTCTGAGTTCTCATTTGCATTTTATATTGTAACCACATCCTTTGCCATTCAAGAGCAACAGTATAATGCTCCACAGTTTGTTTTCGTATAGTTTCCGGAGTACCAGTCATTACATTTTTCTCAGTCAGATAAATCTCACTTCAGAGTTCAGTTATTCAATTTAATCTTTAGACTGAAGGAGAAAGTTAATCCATTTTATGGAGCATGCACGCAGCTGTTTAACGAAGCCACCAACTACCTTTTATCACAGAATGAAGAGATATAAATAGACAAAGCAGATTCTCTTTTTAAGCCTCCATTCTAAGCCAATGTTCCTTTCAATTCCTCTGTCAGACTCAGAAATGAGACCAACAAGACTCTGAACTTAATCAGCAAGAGACAAAAGTTGACCTTCAACAGTTGGGGGAAGTTGGGATGCAGGTCTGAATTTCAATGCCAAAGATGTGGAGATTTTTTTTAGAAATCTGATTCACATCTCGTAGCTTGAGATCACTTCTCAGAGTAAGACTTTCAGTTAACAATTCATAATAGAGCTATGGATTTTGGATACTAGCAGAGAATTCTGGATATTCACTTACATTTATGCTATATGATAGCAACCACATGATGATTGTTTGGGTATACTTTATGTCCTTTTCTGAAATCCAACCATATGACGTGAATTCTCCATGAAATTGTATCCATTTCAATCTAAACTGGGATACTAACACAGAACAGAACACTGGCTGAATAAATTCTACAACTAATTTCTTAATACTGTTTATTAAAAATAAAGCATTCATTTTCCTGTTCAGATCCTATTTCAGCACAGTGAGGCACTCTCAGACAAAAAAAAAAATAACTAAGCAAACTTGAAATGGTAAACCATACACTGAAAGCAGTTACAGACAAGAGAATTATGCTTTTAAAGCAAGGCCTATATTTACTGAAAATGACCCATGTGCCAGGTGAGATATACTATGAACACCAGGTTGTGTACCTTTCCTAAAAAAGAGGACATAACGAAGTATACAAATTACGGATGATAAAACAACTAAAAAAGCAGCCAAGACTAGAAAAAAAAAAGGTGAAAAAATGACACCCTATCTATCAGTAAATAATTTATGTAAGAAAGAGAAGCTATATGATATTTGTTTTAGTTATATGTATAAAAAAAAAGGTGGACTAAATTCTATCCAGAAGCAGATAACTTGACTCTCACCACAAGCCTGAATGGGTGAAGAAACTAAGTCTCTTGCTATTTTTCTCCCTTTAAGATTAAGTGCAGTGTTCTGAACAGCTGATGTTTTCTGAATCCAAAAGGCAGACACGTCAGCAGGAGATGAACTGCAGTACCCCCAGTTATGTCAGTATTCTGCATGGCTTTTATCAGTGGGTGTGAGCAGCAGTAACTTCTAGGGGTGTGAAACTCAGATTTAGATTAATTTCTCAGACAACCATGGTAACAAAAAATTCCTGTATTTAATAAGTAAATTGTATGGGGGGATTACTGCCTTTTCTGATTGTTGTTGTTATTATTATTTATTTATTTTTAATGGAAAAGAAGTGCATAAAATCGGGTATTATTGCAAGAGAATTTTTTTAATACTTCCTTGCTAAAAACAAATGTCTTATCGTGCTGCCCATTGCACGTTCAGGGAATTTTTACATAATGAACTAACCTTGATTTTTTTACCATTGTAATTTTAAAGTCATGCTACAGTCCAATGAAAAGATATTTTTCAAATTATGGATTTCTGCAATTATTCATACTTTTACTAGATACTTATTGTATCTATTATACATATACATACAATATATTGTATCTATTATATGTAGACTTATTGCACTTATCGTGATTTAGTATTGTAAATTCAAATTTGAAAGATATACATGTTTCAGGATTATTCTTATTTCAGTCTTCACAAAATCAGCATCTAAGTGAAAGGATTTATATTTTTTAAATGGAATAGGCTCTGTAGCATGCACACACAGAATTCAGCTGTACTTGAGAAGCCTTATCTATTCTCAAGGATTTGAATTACAAACTCTGTGTCAATGATTCCCAGATTTCTTTCCTCCTCACTTCTCTTTTGTTCACACTTGTAATTCAAACTGCTTCTACAGAATCTTCTCCAGACATCCCCTTGCCAAATGAAAAGCAGCATGTCAAAATCAGCTCCTCTCTTCCCAGCAGCTCTTTCCTTCCTGGTTCGCAGTAACTGTCAACCATTCCACCACCCTCCCTATCCCACAAGCCCTTGAGTACCTGTATCATTTTCAGCTCTTCTCCACTTGCAAAGGTTCCATGCACCCAAATACATATTTCATGTTAATCCTAGGGTCTTCTATATAATGTCTCTGCAGCAAAGTTTCAAAATAGACATCAAATAAACATCAGGTGCCACAGACTGATCAAATGAAAGGAAGATTTACCAGCTGCTGAAGACCTTCCCTAAATCTGACATAAGAAAATTGAAACTTATTCCTGCAAAAAAAATTGTATTTATGGACTCATATCAATAAATTATCTTCTGTTTTTCTACATATAGGTATAGAAAATGAGAATGACACAGAATGTAAAATAATCATTAGTAAGTGAAGAATACTTTAGGCACTTACTAAGAAAGGAAATGTCATCCCTATAAAGCAAGGCTGACTACTGTGGTAGTGTTACACAACAGCAGGTGCTGCTCCCATTTCACAATTTGGGGACAGTTATGCCTTTGTTATAGAACATATAACTAAATCAGCCATCATTACTGGGCTTACTTTGTCACTTACTCATCTTAATTCTCTTTACTATCTACACAATTCTAATTCATCCATGGGCACAAGCTCTTTGATTACTACCTTTATATCTAACCCCGTAACCTAATTAAGATGAAGAGTCCTTCTTTCAGCTATGATTTAAAGATTGTTTTGTCTTTTCAAGAAAGAAATAAACCACAACATAAGCTTCAGTAGGTTTTGCATTGCCATTCATTGCCCCTGGACTGCAATGGCACCTTCTTGAAGCGAACACTTTCACAGACAAGAATAACACACACTCATGACAAACCATGATAAGCTAAAACAATTACATCATGTGAAGTGTGAAAGATAAGGGATTTAATCTTTTTTGTTTCCTTTAGTCTATCTTAATTCAATAGAAATGTGAAAAATACTTCCCACAGTTGAGGTAACCACGGTGATCCAACAAATTCTTTATTATTTAAGAAATTCCCTAAATCAGGCAAGTATAACTTAAATTCTGCATTGTCATACTGCAATTTGAAATAGAAACTTACCTTTCTAGTTTTCTTAACTGTGTAACATCTTCAGTTACAGAGACAGTATTCTACTTACATCACAAATTAAAAACAAGTGTTGCCTTAAGTATCTTAAGCACATTGCCTGAAATCAGATTAATAGGTCTTGATACTTGGATTTTTACTTTATAAAGTCACAAGTTGGGCTCATCATCTAACCTGGCTGCTGCAGTTTTTCATACAGCTGGACTGATGGAGTGGGACACAACGGAACCTTAGCATGAAGCAGAAAGGTTTTTTTATTAAATGAACAGTCAGGAAATATCAAGAAATCAAAACCTCATAATTAGGAAAGTGATAAAAACAAAGCAAAAGGATCCCTATTAATACCTGGAATTTACTGCAAGCATTGCTCTGACAGACTGTGACAGCTTACTTAGTTTCAAAGAAGAACCATCAAGCTTATGCTGTGTTTGCCAGAATTATTAGATATATTTATGTGAAGATAAGTGTTATTCACTGGCTGTTAAAGAGTTCAGGTATGTTATAGATATTTAACATTTATCTACTATAAATGGGAAAAATGTTGCATAATCTTGATATTTCTCAACCACTGAATAATATCATTCCCTCAACACTGACTAAAAAAAAGATATATCCATAAAAATATTTTCCACTTTCGGGATATGATCACTACTGACTAATGGATTTGACTTGAGAATTTTGATTAAGAACAGGGTTTACAGAAGTACCCAATTCATTCATTCACATGAAGTTGAAATTCCATGGCATATAGCACTTGTTTTTGGGGGGGGGGGGAAGGGAGTCTCAAGAAAATGTTGTTTCCATTGTCTTTGAACTTAACATTTTCCCATTTCCTACTTAATGGATATTTTCAGTGTCTGCTGCTTGCATTACTTTATACATACCCTCTGAGTTTGTCATTCTGCACGCTCTCTTAATGTCCATGACTCAATGATTTCTGTCTATCAGTTCAAGCCATAAACAGGGTAAGCAAGCACAGAGCCATATGGGAATGTAAGCACAATTAATTACTGACTTGTTTCACTTTCATCCAAGCTTGGACTTCATCCTTGTACTTTGTTCACATAAGCCATTATGTCACATGCTCCAGCAAAGTAAGGGATAAATTCAATCTAGGTTAAGAAGTCAAGACAATGTTTGCAGAACATCTATTTCCTAGAGCTTAGAAGGGTCTATTAGTGCTTTAGCTGTCCAGCTCCACAGATTGTGCCACTGGTATTAACACCTGTATTTCCTACCAGGCAACCATTTGAATAGACTGTAGAAAGGTGGTGGGAGAGACTGTCCCAGCCCAAGCCTGTACAAATGCTCAATTTTTCTGGAAACAGGCAAGGGGGTTTGGAGTATAATACATTCCATCTCAGCATAGCCCTCAAACACAGGTCAGAAACTAATTTCCCCTTAACAGAGAAAAGTATTCTATCAGCTACAATTGCTCAATCAGTAGATTCTCACATAGATTTTGCAGCAGAGAAGACAGAACTGTGACAACGTTCTACCCATCCTACCAAGGCAATATACTTTAAACCAATAGTAGTGGTCCACCTGGAGGAAAGACTTGATAATTACAGTTTAAAAAAAACCCTTTGCATCCTGTTTTCTGGTGGTTCTTGAAGAATTCAAAAGCTATTTTGCTATTTATTTAGGGGGTTTGTGGAGGGCTTTGTTTGTTGATGGTGTGGGATGATTTGCTGTTGTTTTTGGTAGGGGTTTTTTTTTTAATGTTTCTCTTCCTTTTGCTTTCCCTGCATGAGATTAGAAGATAAAAGCTTTTTAGAGCCTTTGTGCATTTCAAGATAATTTAAAGAAAACAACAACCAAAAGACCCACAGACGCAGCTGTGAGGAATATATAAAAAACAAGCAAACAAACAACAAATAAACCCAAACCATTTGTGATGATCTCAGACAAGGTAGAAAGAGTAGCACAGAGAAAATATACAAACAGGAATTCTGTATTAAAGAAAGATACCACAATTTGAAGAGCTACATGAAGTAATTATTTTTTTTTTTACTGCTTTGTTATGCTTGGTTTGGGTTGCTAAATTTTGGTTTATTCTACAGGATGTTGATATATTGACAAGATTTTAGAGCCTTGTTTTTATTTATTCTTCAATTTTAAATAATGGTCCTGTCATTTGAATGTCTTCTTATTTATCATATTTTCATGCTTCATATCCTAACAACACTTGGACCCACTGTCCAGAAATCACATAACACTTTCATAAACAATATATTGGCACATAATTTTTATACTACAATGATTAACTGATGCTTAGAAACTGTATATTGATGTGTACAATGGTTACAAGTAGGAAACAAAGTATTCCTTTAGATTTCAGACTTACACTCTTTTTAAAAAATCTCTTTACATGGCTCATTTGGACAAGGTTATGATTTCATTCAGCACAAGAGCATCAATGCTAATTTAAAAAACTCAAATGTCTTCAAACTAAATACATTACAAAATCAAGTTAAGGAAGAGAATAGTATTTATGTAGAAACAAACAATTGAACACAATACTTGGCTTTTGCTCCCTTGCTAGATTTATTGAGAAATAGGAAGCCAAACCCCTGGGATTTTTGTTGGTTTTATTTTTTTGTTTGTTTGTTTTCATTTAAATGCCAATATCTAGAAAAAAAAAAAATCTGGTTATTCTACCCAATATTATCACTGAAATTGCCAGAGAACAGAACATCTTTTGCAGAGAGTACCTCTCAACCTTCTCAGGTTTTATTTTCAAAATAAAAGGTACTTCCATAAAATGTTCTCTCTATTAATTACTGTATATCATCATAAAGTTTTTACTTGACTAAGGTTTGTTCCAAGTGTGACAAGAAATTCTATTCCCCATAACACAATACAACTATTTCTGTTTAACAAATTAATTTTAATGGGAATTTTTTAAAAAAAAAATCCTCTAATATAAAGATATCCTCTGACAGTCATGTTCCACTTTAGTCAGCTATACTCTAGGAATGCATACTTTATGTACTTCAAATATTACATCTTTGGTTTTTGCTCTTTATACAGATCTGTGTGCTGCTGCTTCTGACAAATATCAGAAAAAAAAAGCTTAGTTGTACTGATGTAATAATAAGGGCATAATCCATTAAACTGTAGCTCTATAAGCAGATACAATAACATGTACCTGTAATTTGCATAGATCTTGCTTTATATAATTATGTTATTAAAGAAATGAAGCAGTCCCAGGCCTGGAGTCTATCTCTTCCACGGCATTTTTTTTTTTCCAAAGGTGCCAAAGTACATAGACTAAAAGACAATTCTCAGGACAGAAAAGGGTCACTTGTACACAAGTTAGTGGGCCGGGCCACAGAAGGCAGTTTCATTTATCTTGATCAATGACCTAGAGAAAGTAGAGAGTAATAAATTTCTCAGTCTGTGAATATCATCAGGTAGTCACATGCCATACTCTATCAAAGTACCTCAAATCACCAAACTCTGTGAGCAGGGAAAAACATGGTAGAAGAACTTCCATATAGAAAAGTGTAAGAGAATGTACTGGGAAGGGTGGGAGGTTGGGGAATAAGGATAATCTAAACTACACCAACATGACACTTAAATTGGGACTGGCAGTTAAATCCTAAGAAAAGGACAGTGGAATCATCACTGTCTGTTCTCAGAAATCAGTGACTCAAACAGGCAGTGGCAGCCAAAAAAAGCCAACATATTATCAGATGTCATTCAGCAAGAGTATGAAAAACAAGACAAAATGCTTCATTTTGTGACTGTATAAAATCTTGCTGTATCTACATCCTGAGTGCTGAATGCAGTTCTGCTCACTGCAGAAAGGATGGGTGCCTCTGAAATGGATGTAAGCAATTTAGGAAAGGCTGATGAAGGGCAACTGAAAATACCAAGTGTATGGAATAGCTGCTTTATAAGGATAGACTGAACGGGCTGGAACTGTTTAGGGAAAGAGAGGAAGGCTGAAAGGAACAACATAATACAGGTTCAGAGAAGACTTCAACATATTCATGATGTGAAACCCAGAAACCGAGACAGGGCAGAGGTGCACCTCCTAAGATGCCTAAAACAACAGTTCTGGAAGCCAAGGAAGAAGGAAGGGCATGCTGTCACAGGATCAAAACATCTGGGGAATTCCAATGAATTTAATTGATTGCCAATTAACAATGATTTATTTTGCTGCTCCTTAATCATTGCTCCATCAGCATGTAAACCCTATTTTTACTCAAATTAAATAAAAATAGATTTGTAAAATAGTTTTGCTAAAACCTTCTTAGTTAATTGTTATGCCTTCCAAGTAACAAATACTGTGAAAGACAAATTAGTTTCATTCTCCCTTTTACAGATTTATCAAAGCATTTGTGATAGAAGCTCCCCTAGCTATAAATTTCCTAAAGATACTATTTCAATACATTTCTCCTTTTTTAGTTCTTTTAGAAGAAAACTTGCAGCTGCTGTGTTTTGGAAAACTTTGGCAGGGATATATTTGTGTGTTGTGAATGATGTCACTATCTTGTGACAAGCTACAGAATGCTTTTGGCTGGGTCAGCTTTTGTCTAGGCCACAGTTATCTACATTTATTTTAAACCCTTGATTAAAATCTATCTTTAAAATGTGGGTGCATGCAGACACGTGAAAAGTAATTCCTTTTGTTTGTTTCATTTGAGTAGTTAACTCATAATACCAAGCAATACCATATGATCCTTCTCAACAGAAACATTTAACTGATGTAGTATCAGAAAGATTTACTTGGAAGCTGAGTGATCACCTTCAGCTCTTCAAAAATACTCTCGCAGAACACACTGTATTTCAAATAACAGTTTGCTAGCAGGATAACTTTATTTTAAAGAGACCTGATCCCATGCATCAGCCTTAACAGTCAGCAAAGGCCACAGTTGTCTAAAGCCTCAAATGGAACAGCAAAAAATACCATAAAAGCAGAGGCTATGTGAGAAGCTCGGGGGAAAAAGACCATGCAGCTGTCAGGCATCCCTCCAAAAGGGTTGGGCATAAAGAAGGAGAAGAAATGAAAGCACACAGAATGGGAGTCTGAAGATTGACCAGACTGCCACCTCTACAGAATTCAATCTTGCCATCCCCAGGCCTGGGACTAAATAAGTTAATTCAATTTGTTTAATGAGATGGAAAGCTTCTTAACAAGCCCTGCTTTTAAATGTCTGGTCAGGAATACAGGAATCTTTCCAAAGCACTAAATCTACTACTTGCAGAGAAGAGGAAATGTTCCCTTGGGGTAACGAGTAAGGGTGGTGGGGGACAGAAAAGGATACAGCCCTGTCAGGATCCTTAGCAAAGTGTTTTTCATTGGACCATACAGTCTTCTTAGAAATGTTAATTACCTTTCCCGTCTCCAAGACACACTCTGCCCTAGTTGGGTGCTATCCAGGTTGGAGTCTGAAAACTCAGTTTCCACTTACAAGGGTGTTTATCACTTTCTTTTCACAAAGTTTTAATTTATTTTCTTGGAGAAGTAGATGAAGATTCTGCCTTCAAACTATTTTGTCCATGAAAGATAAACATAAAAGAAAAAAAAAAATTGATCTGATATGTACAAAACATCTCACAGTATTTTTCTCAGGCAAATTTTGCTTCCTACATTAAAAATTTAAATATTTTCTACTTAGAAAGACATTTATGGTAGCTTTACAAATCACTGAGAACACTGTATATATGCTAATCATAGACTAATAGAATTCTGGCTTCAGCTATATTCCAATTAATTTGTGAGCCTTGACAAATAGAATTTTTGATAGCACATAGAACTGTAATAAAATGTTCTCAAACACATTTCCTTTTCTTTTTTTTTTATTTTTTCTTTCTTTTTCCCCCTTTTCATTCAGTCAGTGACGTTTAGACACTGTGTTTGACTCTCAGGAATTTCAGCAAATTACAGCTCCCCAAACAGAATATTAGATTTCTGTCTAACAGATTTTGCACATTATCTGTTGCATTATCTGTTCTCTTCTAAAACGACAGACACGCTTGAATAACACATTTAAAATATTTGTGACCTTCAAAGGTACAGTTTTATTTGTATTGTGGACTCTTTCAGCTTGGAAAAATAATAGAGAAGAAGCAGAGTCAAATAGAAAACAATATATAAATATACTAAATATAGAACATATTTAGTCTTCTAAGAAATGCTAAACATATTAGAAACTTTTCTCTGAGGTAGTTAAAGCTATTGTTATGGGTTTTGAGTGATGTATATTCTAACTAAATGAAACTGAGATACATTTTTCCTCCCACCAAAAAGAAATCATTCCACAATGCAAGTCCTTGCTGTAAACTAGCAGGTACATTTCTTGCAACCATATTCCATAACCCCATTAATAAACCACTTGTTCATAAGAGCAACACTATGAATTGCATCAGGCTTGAACACAGTGAATACAGGCAAGATCTGCCCCCAGCCACTATAAACAGCATCAAATTTTAATCTGCTTCCCATTCCACACTTCTGTGGCTTGCTTTGCAAACAGAGAATAAAAATAGAAAACGAAAAGGCATGTTATTTTGAGGGAAGATGTTTGAAAATGTTGGTTTTAAATCTATAAAATGTAAGAGCTGAAATCTTCATGACCCTAGTCCTGCATCAATCATCATCTCTCCTGAAATAATAGAAAAAGTAAAAATAAATAAATAAAACTAAACAAAGAAATTAAATATCAAAGTATAAATTATGCTATATCCTTCTTGTACCAGCCCTACAAATTCTTCTGCGTGACAGCTTCTGTCTTGACAGGAGCAAAATATGAAACTGAATTTTAGAGTATATCTAGAAGATCAACTTATTGTTGTTTGAAATGAAAGTACTAGTTAGCAAGTCAAGACCTACACTATCCTCTGTGGACTAGAAAAGAAACAGAAACCAAAGCAATGACTGTACATAGATATTGTAGTTACACTGATTTTGGAGGAGCTTTGCTGTGCCTAAAGCTAAACAGATGTGTCCAGTAGCAGTTAAGATGTAGCAGAGAGGCAGTTAAGTCATCATTCATTGGTACAGATAGAGTAACCCAGATATTTATTCTGGAGCTGGACACTCTGATGGCATATTTACCATCCCTTCCTTTCTACCTACTGACTATACTGGAACCCTAGACAGATTAGCTGCTTAATTTACACATTTAAATCATATACCTAGAAGTAAGTGGTATGAATATCTCCACCTCTGTTTTACTACCCATATAAACTACATTTACTTCAGAACACTTTACAAAATACATTGACTCTGCTTCAAATCTACCTCAAAACCAATAATTACTTAGTATGGAAAAATGACAATTTAATTTTCTCTTTCACAGCAAAGTTGGCCCATTTTACAAAATTCACCTATGAATCTAACCTAACTTTCCAGTTCTACCCTTTGATGTACAGATATCTGCATACTTCATTTTCCTTTTAAAACTGAAGACAGAAAGAACTTAATATTTGCTATTTACTATTAATTGGTGTTTAACTACTGCAAGTTTGAGTTCAGTATGCCAGAGAATAGGCCATAAACCATAGATATGAACTGTTTTCCTGTCATTCAAAAAACCTAAACTAATACAAAAAAATAAGCTAAACAGAGAATATCACAATCTTCCACCTACAGTGATTCCATGTGTTTGTTATGTTGTTATCATAGCATATGAGAAATGAGAAAACATTCCAAATTAAATTATTTACTACTGCATGATGTCTTGAAAGCACTATGTAAGATTTTCTCCAAGAAACATGAGTTCTGAAGGGTCAAAGCTACTGCAAGTATCCCACGCACAAATCTAACTAGCTATTCCATAAATTGCAAGTGTTCTCTCTATTTATTTTCTTTCCATCTATTTCCATTTCAGAGAGAAGTCTGCTTGCATTTTTATCATACCACAATAACAGCAGCTTACTTGTAGGCACTTATTCTTTCCCAGCAGATGCCATAATCTACCTTAAAAAAGAACATATGAGAATGAAATAGCACAGGAATTATAGCACAGATTCTCAGGAGAAATACCCTACTTCAGGCAGGCTTAAAGCCAAAATTAAGATAGATTTCTACTACCTAAATTCTCCTTAATCAAGGCATCAGTTGCAGGAAGAATTCAGCATCACAATCAGAACATCTCAGCATGACTAGTTAATTACAACTCCTGTGGCTACAACAGAACTGTAACTAATCAAACTGCAACCCTGTTCAGCACCTCCAATTGTTCCTCAAAATGTCACATGAAGATGACTCATTCACTCCAGCAAAGGAGCTGGGAGGTATGAGAGGATTTAATTTTACTATTCAGTCATCATTATCACTCACCCCCGTAGGATTACTACAGAAGGCTACCCTTAAAAATAAAACCTTTTATAGAAAATAGACCCTTAGTAAACTGATAAGAATAACAATCTAATATATCTTGTGAAATATGAAAATAACATGACGAAAAATGCAGCATGTGTTTAAAATTTTTACATTTTGCATTCTCAGTATTCCCTTATCTTTCCACTTTGCTAGTTGCTAAGTGCTTCTATGATACTTCACAAAATTCTGCTATTTTCCAGAGTTAGCATAATCTGGCTTCTAATGCATCCCAGTTTTTCTTCTTTTTGGATATATTAATTTGACAGATAGCTTAGGAAACCCGTAATAGTGGCATAATACCGGGAGTTTGGCCAGCATTTTTTTATTCTAATACAGAGGAAACAGAGTGAAAAATGGTTAAAGTATGCAGTTCTAAAACATGACTTTTCATTTAAGTTACTTCACAGTGTTGTTTCTGATCTCTTACTACATATAGTAATTAACCTTCTGGATATTACAGCACAAACAAATTTCTCTAACTTCATTTCCTTACAGTATATTTGCCTTTTACTTCACAACAACAACCCACCCCGAAACAAACAACAAAACCCACAATCCTCCTTCTCAATTCTTTTGAAAATACAGTCTTGCAAAGAACCTTCATCCCTCATGATGTTCTGTGTACATGGTTTTCAAACCCAATACAGGATTACATTTCCACAGCAAAGAGTGGAATGTGATTCATATCAGGATATCAAGAAATAACAGGCAGTAGAGTGGTGAAACTATATTTGTAGGAGTATCCAATGGAAAAAAAAAAAAAAAGACCTTCAGGCATGTCTAGCCCTGAAAACATTGAAAGCAATAAAGATCTTTCTTTAAAATAGTAGTTTTGGGTTTAGCTCACAAATTACAACTTAATGATAAAACCAGCAATATGCAATTGATGGAAAAGGGTTTTTTTTAAGGTCAGCTAAGGGACAAAAAAAGATCTAAGAAAAATGAACCAACCAACACAAGAATGAATTCTCCAGTCATCTTTCACCTGTTTTCCCTTAACCTTTAATCCATTTCCAAATATCACGAAATAAAAATATGTAATTATCATACACCTGTTAAATATCAGAACAATTACTGTCACATATGTTAACATTTATATTTTCAATTTATATTTTCAATTCTTGATCCTATTCATTTGCATTATGTTTTCTTTGAAATGAGAACTGATTTGTTATGATGGGTTTTCCTTTTGCAGGTGTTTCCATCATGTCCAGCACCTTTTACCAATTTTCTTATAGCAGGCAGCCTTTTGGTCTTGAGGAAAGTTCTGGTCATGATGGTTACAGGTCTAAAATGCACTAGATTGCTACAGACAGTTTATCTTTCAGATGTATGAAAAAAAACAGGTCAAATGTGGGAGCAATGCCAAGAAAAGCAATCTCAGCTTTTTGACTAAACTAACAGACATCAAACCCACTATGATAATCAATTATCTTCTTCAAACAATGAAAATCTATCCCCTTAATCTCTCCATGCAGGTACTTTCCTTTATGTTTCCAATATTTATAAATACATACTAGTCTTTTCTATTTTGAAAAACAAGCAAGCAAAAAACAAACCCAAAACACACACATACAGAAAGATATGGGAAACTAGTAAATTTGTTTGTCCTTAGTATTTTAGCACCAAAACACACTGATTCAGATCATTATTACAGAACCACATGCTATTTTAATGTATTCAAAATATTGACACATAAGCAGAAATTTGGGTGGGTTTTGTGACTGACTTCAGTGGGGTCAAAATATCCTGAAGCAGGTATTATGATTGATAATTAATTTTGTAAGGGGAAAGAAGTTATTCTGTACTCCCAAGACCAACAAGAATAATGATTAGAAAAGTCTAAACTGTACATGCATAATGCAAGTCCAAATATCACATAAGAATACTTAGGTTATGCTAAATAACCACAAAACAATTCCTTGTGCAAACTATTTACAGCTTGAGAAGACAGCAGAAATTACAGTTTGTAAAAGGTACAGTGACCAATTTTGGATATGGGCAGTCAAACACTGTCATAAGCAATTTTATTTTAAAAATTATTCTATTCTGAAATCATAGGGCAGATCCTAAAAGCATTTATATCATTCCCTTTCATATCATTCCCTTTATGTAAAAGACATAAAAATATCTGGGTTTTTTATAAGCTTAGATTTTATAACATGAAACCCAAAGGATATTACCACTGGCAAAAGGGAATCAGTTACAGGCCTTGTCCTACAGTGGACTATAAAATCTTATGATTAAATAGTTCTCAATAATTAATATATCTTAATATATCTTAATAATGCATGGTTGATAGCCATATAATGTTATACTTTTTTTCTGATTCTAAAATCTACATGTAATTCAACAACTGTTAGTCTAGAATCCATTCAAGGTTCAGTGCAAGGTTAATACTGTGAGTGTACTTGGAGGCAGGCAAACTGGCTTGGAAAATACATCTCTAACTTCCCCGTTTTTCACCCTGCATTCATTCTCATTGAAATCTTAGATGTGACCAAAATGTACAAAATACTTTTCCATTTTATCACACGAACAGCAAACATTTGGTGGGGTTTTAAATTTTGTTTTGTTTTGCTTTTGTATGGTTTTAGCTAATTGCATTCAATAAACAAAACTGCATTCCAATGCTTTTCATGTGAGAGCTGTCTCTGTATACTATGGTATGTATGATCTTTCAACTGTCAGCCTAGAATACTGCTGCTCTTTAAATCTAACAAGAGGGTCAACTAGCACAGTAGCATCAGATTGATTTTCTGAAAAACATTGAACTTTATCCTCACAGAATCCCAGCCAGGGTAGGACATACTATCATGTTTTCAGAGTGGAAAACCGACATCCTGAGTAAACAATTATAAGGAGACCTTAGAATAAGAATGTAAGATTGCCAGCCTGCTCTGACATTATGCTGCTGAACTATCAATGGCAAATGTTTCTCATGCTTTGTGTTATTATTTTCCACCTTCTGCCCTCTTCAACTAAGTTCTTTTCCTATTTGGTCCCTGTTCACATACTGCTGGCCATGTGCTTATGCTGGCACACATGCCAGAGATCTGTCACTATGCTACATCATTCTTCCCAAATTTTATGTAGCTACACTGGTTATTGCTTAGCTCCAGTAATTTGTGCCTTTATTAAGCAAAGACATAGAAAACCCTTCTAACTATTACTTTTTCTTTTCTGTCTAGTTCTTTTTTTGAGTCAGCAATGTGAAGTACTATGGGAAAAGCTCAAAATTCCCAGTAATTCTAAAAGCAGGGAATACTTGTTCCTCATGGAGCATGCAACCTGAGCATGTGGATCTAAAATATGCAGAGGCAAACAAGCACCTATTGGCTTGGGTGTTTGTCTATACAGGGATTTTTAAGCACAGTTCTGCCGTGTATTTGAGATCTTGCTATGGTCGGGCCCAGAAGTGGCTTAGACAATCCCTTTGGAATGTCTATTAAAATATAAAGTATCTACATTATACATTATGATAAGATGGTTGCATACTACTGGTTAAGGCTTTTCAGGGGGATGCTGACAAGCATCTGAAAGGGACATGGGGTTGACATGACAGGTCTTAGAAGATGTTTAATCATTATTGGTGACATCAAATTACTTTTTAACATGCAGACTGGCTAGAAGCGAGTTAATGGATTAATCTACATTCACATTACATATTGATTTTCATAAATAAAAGACAAGAATGACACTGAGACTTTTACCTCAAGTGGGACATTAATCTAGTTACCAACTTGAACTTCAGAATTACCTTATGTACTCTCTGTTTCAGATTTAAGGAGCAGCATTTTAATTGTTTTTTCTCTAATAACAATACTCCAGTAAAAACAAAACCAAACCAAAATAAAACATTTTGTTCAGAGACGTAAACAAAAATTTACTCCTGTGCTGTCTACAAATGTTTTCTGTTTCAGAGATTACTTTTCCTGAATGAGGCATTTTACTTTTCAATCTACTTCATCTTGAATATCTTAATTTTCATTTGCCCATTTTCTCAATTATATTTCCTTTACTGTCTGGTGGAGACTTTAAATGTGCTACTAGTTTTTTTTTCTTAAAGTAGACATAATTTTTTTACACTATATAAAACAAACAAGATAAAAATACTTTTTCTCTGAGAGTGATGGGAGTCTTTCTACCACCTTTGGTAGAAATAGGATTTGTCTCTAAAAGAAAGAAACATCAGTACATATGGGGCAACCTCATGCTGAAATACTTAAAATTCTGCTTGAAACTATGGAAAAAAATGTGTTTCTGGAGAAGATATTGGCCTAAAAGATTCTGCAGATATCATCCAAGTCACAACAAAGCAAACAAGTAGGCTCCAAGCAGCAAGACAAGATTTGCGAGTCACACAAAAATGAAGTGAAACAGGATGATACATCAACCCATCCATCTTTCCTAAGAGCGAAAAGCAGAGCTTCTAGCTGGCTCAAAACACTAAGCTTTCATAGCTGGCACTTGGCAGGAATGGGCTTTACTTCTTATTAGGCAACAGCTTCTGTTACAGAGGTTTTACTGACTACTATCTATAGGAAGCTATTGCAGATTCCATCAACAGAGGCTGACACAGAGCCAGCCTCCTGTATTACTGTTTGCCAGAAGTCAAGAGACATTTGACACCTACTGATAAACAGCAATTTGCTCTTTGGAATCTCTGGTACATTTAAGCATGTACATGTGCCTGAGATGGTTTATCTATTTTGGAAGTATAAGAGACATTTAAGGATCTTCAAAACAATATTTTAAAAATAACAATATTTTAAAAATACTAACAACATTATGTGCATTTCAGTCCAGGTTACTATATTAGTGTCAAGAATAAAAGCTGGTGATCAACAATATTTCCTGTATGTATTTCATACAAATTCATACAGCTCCCTTGTTTGTACATGATTGAGAAAGCAATTAAGTATTGGACCTCATAATAACAGAATGGGATTCTTTCCTCAGAGAGTACTTCCTATCACTAGGAAATTATATGTTTCTTCCAGCAGACGGTAAAGTACCCAGAGAAATAAAAAGTAATCTTTAGGCTTACACTTACATGATTTTTCAAAGTTAATTAAATGAGAGGGTTACCCAAGATTCAATGAATGAGGCAACACCAACTTAGGAAATTATCTCAACTTACAAGGTAAGAAAAATACAAAATTCTATTTGTTGAATGACTTAATACATACAATAGATTCTTTTTCTGCCTTTTGCCAAGTTATCTGATTTTTCGAAAGTGTGACTTGACTCTTTGAAGTTCTATATGAACACATGGATGCTTCACATTAGGGGAATCCATTCTCATAAGTGAAACAATAAATTACAAAAGATTGGATAATTAACACAGAAACAGGATAGGTTCTCTCTCCTTATTAGTTGGACTTGTCTAGATATCAAGAACACATCAGGGAAAACATGGCCCCCGTTTGTGTAATGGCAATACAAGAACTAATCTACACACATGAAAAAATATCCCAGGTTTTCATGTGAGGATTAAAAAAAATCAGACTTATTTGTTTAAGACTGTTGGTGATGGGAAACAAAAGGATTTAATATAATTTCTGAAGTGACAGAAGTTTTTCCACCACCTCTATTTAGTGCCTTTGTCACTAATTCATTTTTTGGATAAGTTTTACTTTTTTTCCCTTGTCATTTTAGCTCTAAGTTGAAATGTAGAACTGGCAGTACAAACCTAGTAGCAGATGCTGCTTAATTTAAGAGAAGGGCAAGAGGATACTTTATAATTTTTTTTTATAACAGCCATTCTAACTGTTTGAACTACTACTATGCTTTGATCTTCAAAATAAATCCAAACCATTATGTTTATCAGCTCTGTGCAATCCCATTTCACTGAAGCTACATTGACATTTGAACAAGTGAAGACAAACCTCAGTTTGGGGTATGTGTCTTAGAAGATGGTGGTACACAAAGAATTTACATTCTTGGAATTAATTTAATTATGAAATCAGGACTAAATAAACCCTAGAGACTCAAAATACCTGGGATGTAGCACTGGGCTCTTCTGAGACCACAGAATCACAGAATCACAGAAATTAGGGGCTGGAAGGGACCTAAAAGATCATCTAGTCCAACCCCCCTGCCAGAG
>JANHGL010003441.1:0-11987 GCA_024611195.1 Ceyx melanurus | reverse complement strand
ATCCTGCTCTGGCAGGGGGGTTGAACTAGATGATCTTCTAGGTCCCTTCCAACCCCTAACATTCTGTGATTCTGTGAGGCTGAACCCTTGTGGGGAAGTACTGGTGGGAACTGGTGGGAACTGTCATAAGGCTTCTTCAAACTCTGCGGCAGCGTTGGACCAGCCCAGGCCTGGCTCTGACCAGGCAGATGGCCCCGGCCACGCCAAGCAGGGCGAGGGCAATGCAGACTGGGGCTATCACAGCAGCTGGGTTACACTGCAGCACTGACACTGGCACATCCCCCACCAGCCAGCCCTGGTAGTGAGGTGGGGAGTGACATGTGTAGTCCTGGGGCCAGCCCTGGCCAAGAATCCCTCTGCTTGCCAGTGCCTGGAGCCCCCCAGCCCCAGAACATGAGCAGTTGTAGGGGTTCCCAGCTGCAGACACATTCTGCAGGTATTCCAGGAGCTTCACCTCATCCCACGGCAGCTCTGCAATGGAGTTGTTGTCCAAGAGGAGCGTGTCCAACATGGGGCAATTCCTGATGGAGGGGGCAACCTGCAGCAAGTTTTGGCTCAGGAAGAGCTTCTTCAGAGAGCTGAGAGAGATGTCTACAGCACGGAGGTGGTTGCAGCTCATGTCCAACACTTCTAGGTTGGGAGGCAGAGGCCCAAGGACTTCATCCAGGCCAGTGTCAGACAAGTTAAAAATCCGGAGGGACGCTGGCCACTGGCAGGAGGAGGATGAAGATTCTGCCATGAGTTTGTTCTGGCTGAGATCGAGATGCTGGAGCTCGTGCAGCAGCTGCACACTTTTGCACACGCTGTGGTAGGATGTCAGGTTGTTGCGTTGCAGGCTCAGCACCTGGAGCTGAGGGAAAGCCCCTTCACAGAAGGCAGGTGTCAAGCTCTCATCCCCGAGGCTGTTCTGTGCCACGTTCAGGGAGCGCAGAGCTCTGAACACCCTTCCGATGTCACAGGGCAGGCTGGTGAGATGGGAGCCAGTGACAGCCAGCTCCTCCAGGGTCCCCAGCCAGTTGCTCAGACTGGAGAAGTCATGCTGGCGTCCTGTTAGCGGGGCAGATGTCACATTGTGGAAGTGCAGGGACAATATGGGCAAGTCCTGGTTGGTCATTTCTTCCCAGTTGCCTCTCCCCTTGAAAATGCAGCTGTCAAACACCAGCTCCTGCACCTGGGTGTAGGAGAAGAACCTCAGGACTCGGGTGAGGAGTATCTCAGGCACCAGGAGATCACCAAAAATTATTTTTCTGATTATAAGGGAGTGCAGCATATCAATGGTGGAGGAGTCCAGGTCACTGATGGGGAAGTCTATGTATCTCTCCAGATCACCCCCCCAGAACTCCACAACCAAGGCTGGGAGGCACTGGATTATGCTGCCCACAGTTTCCTGGGTCAGGTTGTAGCACACGCAGTGCTCCTCAGTGCGATTGAAGAAACATCTACCTTCTGCCTCCAATAGCCCCAGCCCCAGGAAGAGGAGAACAGTCACGTTCATGGTGAACAGCCTAGAAACAAGGGAAGCAATGATGAATGGCAGCAGCATTCTTGCGGGAGATGAGGGGACTGTTCAGATCCAGCCAACTGGAGGGCTGGCTTGGGCAGGTTCAGCCCTGCAGAGTCACCCCTCAGAGACATGGCACTGCCCTCACCCCTCCTGCCCAGCTGACCTTTGCATGGGTCCAGCACACTCCATCAGCACCCTCCTGGCTACTCAGTCATGACTCAGGGCAAAGCTCCAATCACCAGCAAAATACCCAAGAGCTCCACCTGTGCCACCTGCTCCTTGACAGGGAGTTGGTGACCAAGTGTCTCACCCCACCCCAAGGCAGGGTTTCGACAGAGCAGGGTGCTCTCGCTGCAGGGTCCTGCTTTGAAGTGCCCAGGAAATCCCTTGGGGCAGGAGAAACTAGAAATGTCACATTACAAACGGCCAAGGCAGAGGTCTCAGTCTGAGCATGGGACGGCAGAGCCGAGGCTCACTCTGCTTCTTCATGGTGCTCCGTGATCTGGGGCAGGAAATTGCAACAGAACTTCATCTTTTCCTTCACCTTGCTCAGCAATTTGAGGCATTACCATCCTCCCAGGAAACAGCAGAAAAACAATTTCTGAGTGTCTGTCTGCAGTGAGTATCACTTTGCTGCCCAGCTGATGGGAGAGACTGTCCCACGGATTGCCAAAAAGCAGCTCACCGAGATTGAAGGCTCCTAAGAATGTGCTGACTCAGCTCCATCTGCAGCTAGTGAGGAGCCTTTGGGGGTTTCCAGCCCAACCTCCCGCTCCGAGCAAGTCTGTTGTTGACACCAGCCCCAAATCAGGCACAGATTTTCTGACCACATCTCAAAACCCCCCGAAGGACGGAGCTCTCCCTGCCTCTCTGTTGTCTCGGGGGCTGCACCACCCTCCCGGGAACAAACTCTCCTCCGGCACCGCAGTCCCCCTCGCTGGGGAGGTGGCACAAAGCGGGATGCGTTTACTCTGTGACTCACCGGCCAGCTCACATCGCAAGGTTTCTTTGCCTCACGGCTTCTTCCTCCAGCCACTGCCAAATCCACGGCTGAGGTGCCAAAGGTTCTGCAAACAGCTCAGCTCCCTCCCGCACCTGACCCTCCCCTGCTCAGACCTCTGGCTGGATGAGACCCCAGCACCCACAAGTGTCTTCTTCCAGCTGCCGCTGGTGCTTCCGCCGCCCTTCCCACCCGCACTTGGATCCACGCGGTGAGTGCCGGTTGACACCCGAAGGGAGGCTCCCTGGCACTGCCCTCACTCCTGCTGCGTGACTTCCTGAGCAGGACATACCACGGGAAGCAACACGCTGTGCAGTGACTGCCCAAGTCACTTCTGCTTTGCTTCTCCACAACTCGGGACTTTTGCAGCCACCCAGGCTGTGGCCAATGCCAGTCACTTTCCCGGGAAGGGTGAGAGAAGAGAGTGTGGTCAAGGTGCCCTAAATGCACTCCCTGGACCAGCCCAAACATACCTTTGCTGCCAGATACTCTGGGTTTGCTGCACCTCAAAGTCCACTGGGTGCTGAGCACCCTGCAGGAGGCAGGGCAGGAGTGGACAGGACTGTATCTGGACCATCTCCAGATTCCTGTGTCCCATGTAAGATGAGGACAGGACAAATTCCCACCCACTGTGTGCACTGCCTGATGCTGCAAAGGGCTCTTCTTCACGTAAGGTTGGCTTCCTTGGCAAGGTGGATACTTGGTTTGGCCAAAAAACTCGCATCACTTGCCCCGTGCTCCTTTGGCAAGGTGGCTGGCTGTGCCTACACCAAGATGTACACTACACTTTCCACCAGTGAGCTGAGATCACCAGGCATTTTGAGACATCTGTCAGGGATTTTTCCTTCCCTGGGGGTTTCTCTGCCTATGTTGGATCTCAGGAAGGATCTTCAGAAAGTGTTTCTGCATGACAAGAGGCACTTCCCAGTTTGTTGTTGTTCATGGGGCATTAGAGAGACCCTACCAGTGCCACAACAGCTGGGGCAGGAGCTGGCTATCCCATGCACTCTGTCACTGCTGCTGGGAATGCTGAAGGGAAGGCTTCCTTTCAGTTGTTCCATCTACTTGCCCATTTACTTGTTCCTGGCATCCCAGCTGGAGCAGAGACTGACCCCACCTCCTGGCTCCAACCTCCTGTCAGGAAGTTATAAAGAGCCAGAAGGTCTCCCCAGAGCATCTTTTTTTCCAGGCTGAACAACCGCAGGTTCCTCAGCTGCTCCTCACTAGACTTGTGCTCTAGACCCTTCCCCAGCTTTGTTGCCCTTCTCTGACCATGCTCCAGCCCCTTAATATCCTTCTGGGAGTGAGGGCCCAAAATTGAACCCAGGATTCAAGGGGTGGCCTCCCCAGTGCCCAGTCCAGGCAGGCGTCCTGCTGGCCACACCAGTGCTGACAGAAGGCAGGATGCCAGTGGCCTTGGCCACCTGGGCACACACTGGCCCATGTCCAGCTGCCTGTTGACCAGCATCCCCAGGTCCTTTCCCACATAATGGGCACTTTCCAGCTCTTCTACTTTAGCCTGGAACATTGCAGGGGGTTGTTGGGACCCAAGGGCAGGACCCAGCACTTGGCCTTGTTGAACCTCATCCCTTGGCCTCGATCCATCCATCCATCCTGGCCAGAACCCTCTGTAGAACTTCCCCACCCTCCAGCAGATCAGCACTCCCACACAACTTGGTGCCTTGATCCCCTCATTGAGACCATTGATAAAGATACTGAACAGAACTGGCCCCAGCACTCAGCCCTGGAGGTGACCACTTGTGACCGGCCGCCAACTGGATCTAACTCCATTCCCAACACTCTCCGGCCAGGCCATCACCAGATTTTGAGCAGCCAGTGTCTACGCTGGGAGCTGCGCAGACCTGACCGAAGCTTCGCGGAGACGAGAGCCCCGGACCCGGGCCCGCCCCCGGCCCTCATCGCTCCGCCCCGGGGCCGGCCCCCACCTACAGCTCGGCCCGGCCGCCTCCTCCTTCTGCCGCCATGTGGGGCTGGCGGCGGCGCGGGGCCCGGCCCAGCAGCCGCGGCCCGGAGGAACTGCGGGCCCGGCGGCGGGAGCGAGAGGCAGGTCGGAGCCAGGGGCGGAGCCGGGCGGGGAGGGTCTATCGTGGCCGGCTGGGGCCGCACCCTGGGCCGATCTCTCGGGGCCGAGCGTGTTCGGGGAGCCCCTGGTAGGTGGGGGCCGCTGGAGGGAACCCCCATGGCCGCGGGGGAACCTAGACAGCCCCGGTCCCCTCTGGGAAGCGCAGAGAGTGTGGCGTCCGTGGGCTCCCTGCGCACTCTGGGCAGCCATTTGCCAGCCTTTTTGTTTGTAATCTAGATGGGGTTTGTACCCTGGATCCCCATTTTCCTCCACCGCCTCCCTGCACTTTGGGTTTTCCAAGGTCCCTTCTCCATAAAACCAGGGTCCCGCTTGGTGGGGCTGCCCTGGTTCTCGCACCTCCATCCAGCTTTGGTGCGGCTTTGCCCGGCCGTAGCCTCACACCTCTAGGAGCTCCTAGCTGTGGGGGCCGAGTGGGTCCCTGCCACCCGTGGAATCCCCAGCTCGCCCATGTTGTCCCCGTGAAAAGGAATCAGGCTGTTTGGTGGGAAAGGTGTCTTGCCCTGGGCCGGTGGTGATGGGGACCGATTTGATTGCAGCCCTCAGGAAAGTCCGGCGGCAGGAGCAGCTGGTCAGCAAGCGGCTTCTGCGGGAAGACACCGCAACAGAAGAGGGTGGAGGGGATGCAGTGGAGATTGTGCCAGACCCTCTCTCAGAGGATGAGGTGAGGAGCATGGTGATGGGAGTCCCTGGGATGTTCCCCAGCCTGCATGGGGTGGGTTTGGGACTGTTTGCTGAGTGGCTGCCAGACACCTAAGAAATGCTGTGCCCTGTTTTTTTTTCCCTCTGGGATTAACAGAGTGAAATCTTAACCCCAACACTGCTTGAAATTCAACCATCTTATAACTTTTGGATAGGTCCTTGAGCTGCTCAGAGGCCTGCAGAGAGGTTCAGGTGACCGGAGAAGTTCACTCAGCCGCCTTCGCTGGGCTCTGCAGAACAAAGACACTCAGCAGAAGTTTGTCAGGTCAGCCCAGGACTGGCACTGCAGGGCTTTTACTAAGCAGTGGGGGTGAGCTGGAGGGTGGGAAGGCAGGAGGTGGCAGCACCCTTTGGTTCCACCAGGTTGGATGGCAGCATCCGGACACTTACTGGGCTTTTCACCAGCAACCTGGCTGACATGCAGATGGAGGCAGCTCGTTGTCTCCATGAGCTCTCCCACTCCAGTGACCCTGCTGTGGCTGAGGCATGTCTGCCAGTGACCTCCTACCTCCTCACCTACCTCTCAGGACACAGTATTGAGTTCACGGTAAGATCTGTGCCTGTGTATTACAGGGCTCTGGCACCTGAGGCTCCTTTGGTAGCAGTTGGGTGTTGACCTCTTTTAGCCATTGGTAGCCTAACATGGTTCAGATAGGAGTTCTGGTGGAAAGGGGCCCTCTGGAAATTTCTAGTCCAACTGTCCCTTTGGAGCAGAACTGTCCCCCAGGGAAGTGAGGCTTTGTCTGACCAATGACAGAGAATCCCAGCATGGTGGTGGTTGGAAGGGACCTCTGGAGATCACTTGGTCTGACCTGCTCCAGCAGGGTCACCAAGAGCAGGGGGGCCAGGATCTCATTGTCCAGGTGGATTTGGAATCCCTCCAGAGGAGACTCCACAAACTCTCTGGACATCCTGGGACAGGCTCCAGCACCCTCTTTGAGGGGATTATGGAGAACCCTTTCACTGTGCTCCATCCCAACACCAAGATGAGTTTAGTTCCATCATGTTTGCATGTTCTTCCAAGCCTCTGCAGCTTCCCAAGCCCCATCCATGCCAGGCAGACCATCCTGTCGCAGCCCAGGACACGGCTTTCCCCGTTGGTGGTGGGTGGGTTCCTCCTCCTCAGCTCTGTCATCTATTCTGGGGAAGCATTAGCCACAGGCTGCAACAGTCAGACCCTGTCACCAGACTCGTGATCTGGCCTTGAGGCAGCTTGAGCCTGGATGGACCTCAGTGTCTGTGTGGTGGGCAAATGCTCGCCATGGGTTGGTTGAGATGTTCCCATTGATCTTGGAGAAGCAAAAGCAGTGAGGAGCCAGCAGATGGAGCAGTTCTGGGCCACCTATGTGTTCTGCCAGTTGCTGAGTGTAGAGTGCTGAGCACCTCTCAGAAGCAGATGGAGAGCTGAGAAATGAGATGAGAAGCAACCCTGAGAGGACAGTCACATCTTTACTCGGGCTTTGAGTGGTCTCCAGGAGATCGCTGGGGAATTTGAGGGGTTTGGGAGGAATATCAGAGTAATAATTAGAAACCTGAAATCCCCCCAAAGTAAAAGTGATCAGGTCCCAACCTGAGCCAGGTGAAACAAGTTGGATAAGAGATAGAAAAGTGAAGCTGGTAGCAGTTGGGAACAGGGGAATCTGAGCAGTGTCCATCTATGAAACTAAAGACAGGTTCTGCCCCACTCATGGATATGTATGGGTCTGTGCCAGGGACCTAAAGGATTGCTAATCACTCCAGTGTGGACGAGATTCACTTGCTTTTGGGGTGTCTTTCAGGAGCTGTGTTTGTACACCCTGGGGAACCTGGTAGTAGAAAGTGAAGCTGTGAGGAAGCAGCTTCTGCCACAGGGCATCATTCCAGTGCTGGCATCCTGCATCCAGGTGAGTGAAATAGCTCAGCTGAGCTTTTCCTCTGCCCTGCCCCAGGAAGATGCCACCTTTTCTCATTCCCTGTAGACGCTACCTGACAATCCAGAGTTAACAGCTGTGTCCATAGGCAAAAACCCTGCAGCAGAGGAACTGTTCCCTCATGGACACTGCCTTTTGGGGCCTGCCCTTTGTAGATGTGAATGCTCAAAGCAGTGCTGCTGCTTTGTTTGAGCTGCTGGATCCTGTGGGATTGCATGGGGGGGATGGTGTCAGCTCAGCTTTGTTATGGCCACAGGTTGCTCTGTCACTCCTGGTCCTCTGTGTCCTCTCTTCTCCAGGCATGGAGAGGCTGTGCTGCTTACCTGCTGGGTTTGGTGGGATGAAGGCCCTTTGACCAGCTTAGCAGCACGTTGGGATCCCGTGGCTCTGTCAGGCAGGATCAGCCTTGTTCTGTTTGATTGCAGTCTCCACACGAGGCTGTGCTGGAAGGTCTGGGCTACGTCCTCTCGCAGCTCCTCCAAGCCAAGGAATCCCCCACAGAGATCATCCCGTGAGTCCGAGCTTCATAACCCGGCATCAGGATGGGCCCTGGGGCACACCCTGGTATTTGCATGCCAGGGACAGTGACACCTTTCCCACCCCAATGATATTAATGGTTCAGAGCAGAATCCTACTAGAGCTAGAGAGGTTTTGTCACAGATGAGGGCACGGGGACAGACCCTTTTCCCTCAGCCTCATCCGAGCAGACAGCTCTGGTATTTTGGTGAAGGACAGGGTAGACTCGCAGGTGAAATTCCACTCTCATTCCTCCCTTGAATGAAAAGCCCCCTTGTGCCAAAAACGTACCCCCAGCCCCTGCCATGGACTGGAAGAGCTTGTACTGAACCCTAGGTGTGCCTGAGGCTGCAGCCATTAGGGAGGAATCTCTTTCAGGGGTGTTTTTAGAGCATGTTGCTCTCAGTATGGGGGAAAGAGCAGTTCCCTGCTTGGTGGCCAGGGCTCATGTTCCCCGCTGGCAGTTGTCTGTCCTGCTAATGCTCTAACTCCACTGTTCTCACCCCAGCTTGGTCCTGGACTCCGTTCTCCCCCAGCACATGCTTCGACTGGTTTGCTCCGGCCTCAAGGCTGCAGTAGGAGCAGCTGTGGAGTTTGCGTGGTGCCTCCACTACATCGCTTGTAGGTAAATGTGCTTTTTGTCTCATTTTGAGTTCTCTGGGGCAGCCAAACAGAGAAGCTGTTTCTGTGCCATTCTGAGCATTCTGCTCTCGTGTCAGAGCACAGCCCCGCTGTTGGCAGAATCCTCTATGGAATGGTAACGGGTGATAAACCAGAGGGGGCTGTTCCTATTTTTCTGAAACCCTGTCCCAGCCACCTCTCCATGCCTGGAGCTGTTCCCCAAGGCAAACTCCCAGAATCCTTGCTCCTCTGGGGTTGGCCTGATGTCCCCTGGCTTGGCTGGCTGCTGCCAACCATCTCCAGCCCCCTCGGCCTGGCTGCTCTGGTGCAGTCTCTGAACAGCCCCAACAGAAAGGAACTGGGCAGGTGCTCAAGGAGGGACAGGGGCTGTCATTTCCAGACCCACACAGATCATTCCAGTGGATCTGTTTTCTCAGAGCTTTTCTCATAATCTCAGAAACAAGACGCTATTCAAACAAGCCCTGTGGTGGTTCAGGAGAGGGCTCCAAATGTTCAGGCCCTGTTTGGCAAGGGCTGCAGCAGGTTTCCTCCACCCCCCCCTTCTTCAACTGCCGCTTCCCTTCGCAGCCCGGCGGCCACCACAGCGCTGCTGGCACTGGGGGCCCTGCCGGCCCTCACCACGCTCCTGGTGGACCTGGCTTGGGAACTGCCCCCAGATGCTCCCGAGGGCCTGGAGCTGGTAAGAGTAGGTGGGCAGGGCTCTGGGAGCTGGTGCTGTCACTGTGGGGATGCAGTTCAGCTCAAGGGCTTCATGTTTCCCACCGCCACAGCTCGTCTGCCCAGTGCTGCGGTGTCTGGGCAACCTGCTGGCGGAGCAGACGGGCTGTGAGGCCCAGGTCCAGGATGAGCGCCTGCTGGTCGCCCTCTTCCTCATCCTCCAGGGCTTCCTCCAGCATCACCCGTTCATCGTCCAGGAGTGTCTCTGGCTGCTCAACAACCTGACGGGTGAGTGTCTTAGCTGCTGCCACGACCCGCCTCCGTCACTGGCAGGGTGGTGGCGACTTCTCTCCACAGACACCTCCTGTGTTCCTGACATGTTCCTTCTCTGCCCACCACAGCAGATGAGCCCTTCTTCTGCTTCGCTTTGCTCTCCCTGGACTTGCTCCCAGCCTTGCTGCAGCTCCTGCCATGCTCCCCGCTGGGTGGTGTGTTGGTAAGACCTCTCCCTGTGCTCCGGGTCTGGCGGGAGGGAGGGGGGAGTGCTTTCAGGAGCATGAACTCCATGTGCACAGTGCTGCAGTTGGCTTAGGGTAATAGCAACAGCTCAGTGTGGTGGTAGAACCACCAACCACTTCTCATGACATCACTAGGTCTGTATTTACCTGTGACAGTCTTGTCACAGCAGAAGATGGGTCCCAAGGTAGAAGTTAACTTGGGGACAGGACCTGGAATTGCCCTAAGGAGGCTGCTTTGCCTTCATTTGGAAGACCCCAAAGCTTTAGGGGGTCATGGAATCCCAGACTGGAGATGGGTGCTGAGGGACATGGGTTAGTGGTGCCCTGGTAGAGTTGGAGGAATGGTTGGATTTGAAAATCTTAAAGGTCTTTTCCAACCAAAACAATTCTGTGGTTGTGACCTCCAGGGAGGATATGGGGAGTTCTGTGGAGCCCTCCTAAGCCCCTCAGGAATCTGTCCACTAACTAAGTGTTTGTTGCTCTCCCCATCTCCTGGCCAGGTACTGACAGTTCTGTGCAATATAGCAGCAAAGGGCCCAGCCTACTGCCAGCAGCTGCACCAGCAGCCAGCCCTGCCCCTCTTGCTGCCAACCCTGGAGCTGCCTGACCCTGGCGTAGTGGGGCAGTGCCTGGAGCTGCTGCACCTCCTCTTCTTGCACTGGCCAGAGGTAAGAGCAGGGGAACCCACCCCAGAATTGAACATGAGATTGTAAAGCCAGGGATGGGGCTGATTAGAGGCTCAGGGGAGACCTTCTGGCTCTGAACAGCCCCCTGGAGGTTGGAACCAGGTGGGGTCAGGCTCTGCTCCAAGGAACAAATGACAGGTCAAGAGGAACCAGCCTCAAGTTGTGCCAGGTAAGGTTTAGGTTGGACCTGAGGAATAATTTCTTCCCCTCCAGAGTTGTCCAGGGCTGTCCCAATCTGCCCAGGGCAGTGGTGGAGTCCCCATCCCTTGAGGGGTTTCAAAGCTTTGGAGATGTGGTGCTGAGGGACATGAGTTAGTGGTGCCCTGGCAATGCTGAGGGAACAGCTGGACATGATGATCTGAAAGGTCTCTTCCAGTCAGATTCAATATTACTATTTAAACACTACTGCCTTCATCACTGCCACACTAACCTGCTCCCCAGCACCCAGTTATGCCCAAAGGGGAGCACTGGTGTGATGCAGAGCATGGGAGCTCTCCCTGTGTCACTGTTGAGTTCCTCTTCATGGACAGTGATTGGTTTTGTTGTACCCTCTGAGGTTGGTAGGGGGGAAATATTATTTAGATTGTTTTCTTCAAGCTCTGTGCTCTTTCAGCCAGCAGTGTGCACAGCTGGATTCAGGTGGCTTGGCAAACTGGTGCCTGGTAGGGCTCTGGGAAGCCCTTTAGCCCCTCTCCCCAGGCTGTTTTGGTGACACTGGGCACACATGATCAGCTCCAGCACCCTCACAGCCCTCACCCCTCTCCTCCCACACAGGCTGCTGCAGATTTCATCAGGCAAGGTGGGCACCGGGCCCTGGAGCAGCACCAGAGCACCCCAGAGCTCCAGGAGCGGGTACGGGCACTGCTGGACATGGTGGGGCAGCCCCTGGGAGCCTCCACATTCAGTCCCTGCCTCAGCACATCATCTACCTTCTCCTAGGCCACCTCACCTCCCACCCCTTCCCCCTGCTGTGCTCCGAGGAGCAAACCCTTGGTTCCTGCCATGCCCTGCTTACCAGGGGCTGCTGAGGGCTCTGGCTGCCAGCTGGAAGTTTCAGTGCTGGCCGTACTGGGACTCTGGTCCTGCACTCCCCTCCAGCACCTCCTCCTGGCTTGAAACCCAAGGTGTGAAGCTCGGCGTAAGCAGACTGTGTTTATGTGATGATACACCTTTTACATTAAAGACCGACAGTCAAAGTCCTCAGCAAGTGCATGGTCAGGATCTGTCTTCATGCCTTGCTTTTCACAATGTTTTCCAAGGCCTTGGCCACCTCATCCACGCTGAGGTTGTTCAGTGGCACACTCTTCTCCTTGCCAAATTCTGTGGGAAAGACAGAGGATGAGAGATGGGGCTGGTGCCTTGATGCTCTTCTGGTGCAAGGGCAAGCTGAAGCCCTGCTTTAGGTTTCACACGTGCCACTGGTGTCACCTCTCAGGCTTCCATCACCATCCTTACACACCCACCACTTCCCAGTGTGCTTCTCCATACCCAAGTTCCTGTCCCCACCTTGTCTTCCTTGTTACTCTTCCCCTTGGAGAGAAGATAGTACAGCCCAGGACTTGCCCTCCCCTTTTTCTGTTAACTTTTCATAGACTGCTAGAACAGCAGCAACCCAACAGTTTGGGTTGGAAGGGGCCTTAAAGGTAATTTCAATCCAAACCCCTTGCCATGGGCAGACAGGACGAGAGGCAATGGGTGCAAGCTGGAGCACAAGAGGTTTAGGGTCAACACAAGAAAGAACTTTTTCTCAG
>JANHGL010003440.1:27169-42961 GCA_024611195.1 Ceyx melanurus | reverse complement strand
GAAGAATTTCTTTACAGAGAGGGTGGTTAGGCATTGGAATGGGCTGCCCAGGGAGGTGGTGGAGTCCCCATCCCTAGCGGTTTTTAAGAGTCACGTAGATGTGGTACTGGGGGACATGGTTTAGTGACCCTGGCAGTGTACGGTTAATGGCTGGACTTGATGATCTTGAAGGTCTCTTCCAGCTAAATCATTCTGTGATTCTGTGTTTCAGAGAAAATCAAGTTCTAAAGTTAAGCATTTCCTAGGTAATTATCAGTAATGAGTGGGGCCTAAAATCCCATTTAAAGTAAATTTATACAGCCCAGCACCAAACAGAAAATATTGTCAGTATATGATTCCCTCAAAACAGCTTACTCATAAAATATTCTCCAAGAAAAACAGCCTGAATGAATTGTATACATATCATCGCCTATCCAAAATCTGTACATTGCAATAACCAGTCTGCTTGCAGCTGAAGTGTTACCTACTTGAATATGAAAGTGTTCATTCTTGCAAAAAATCCCTCTCACCATTTAACTATTATGAAGGTGTGACTGTGGCCTGAAGGCCATTTTATGTCCTTTGACTACACCAGACATAAATAAATGAATTTAACCCAATCAAACAAAATGATCAAGAAAAGAAAAAAAGCCAAACCAAACACATCAAATCCCGAACCACACATGAACAACAACAACAAAGAAAACAAACAAACAAAGGCACAGATAAAACAAGACTGTTCATTGTTCATGAAGTGTTATAGTGGTATTTATTATTTATATTACTGGTACCTAGAAACATTTACTATAGGCTGCACTAGATAATGTACAAATATAAATCAATATGACACTTGACACAGGGAACTTAAATCTAGCAAATATTTATCTTGCAATATGAAGGTGGAAAAGGATAAAACTTCTGAAGGTGCTGGAAGATTACTGAAGAGATCAGTAACTAGATACTTAAAATAACATGTTTTACCCTTAACATTGTATCCTCATTCCTGAATTTGCCGAGGTAATGGTGAAACTAATAAAATTTAAACTTTAAGTCTCTTTCAAATGTATGAGAGCTTTCTATTTTAATTTTCATTTTTGTCTTGCCTACAAACAGATATTTGGTCAAGGAGGTCACACTAGTACAGACATAGCCTTTTTTTTTTTTTTATTCTAAGTCTGTCTTTCATCACAGAATTTCACCTTTACTTGTTTAATGTCATGGTGTCAGTAAAAAATTTGAGTTACAGCAGCTGGGAGTGAAGTAAGGTGAACTGGGTATGTTTCTTAAAACCTTTCTTTGAAGAGAATTTAAGGCACATGAAAGACAAAGTTTTCTAGGACACAAAAATGACATTTTTTTTCTGTGTGTTATATGAACTCAATGCATTTGGAACAGTTGGGTTTTGTTTTTTGTTTTTTCAGACTATTAGCTGTTTTCATGTTCTTTGTCTCCTTACAAAGAAACTTCAGGGCAATAGCTCTGTTCTTATGAAAAGGTGTAAAATTAAAGAATTGATCTTGACAGTTTGGGGTTGTGAAGGGTCAGAAAACGCTTATCATTTAATATTCCTGGAATTAAGCTCAAAGAATCCACCATAAATTCAAAATAGATATTCTCCTACAGGTGCTAACACTTTCTCTGAAACTGGACACTTTCATGGAGCTACTGAAGATGCTGATATGATCAGTTACCTGTAAATACCAACCAGGTGTTACAAACTTTCATTTCCAAAAAGTTACTCAATTGTAACACTGATAACTTGAATATCCAAGATGATCTCCAGTTAGAGGTCAGCTGTGATACCAGCTTTCCTGTGAATTTACTTCTAGATGTATTTTCCACTTCCTCAGATTACATCACCCCAAGTTAGTAAAGGAACCAAAATATCTGCTCGTATCTACGGAAGTAGCAGTTTAAACACAGAGGTGTAAAGTTTCTGTCACTGTTCATTTAGACCAACAGATCCCAGTTTCATCACAGCACTGTAAAAATGAATGTATGAATGTATTACTACATGGATTCATAGCTGTATCTCTTAGTTAAAACACATGACTTTTAATTCAATTCAGCAAATTCCTACCTCAATCTAGATTTAAAACTGATGTTCTACAATAAAACTTTTTTTTTTTTTTTGTGAAAATTTAGCATAATCAATTGTCTTGGTAAATATTGATTCCATAAAAAAACAGTGAAACCCTGGGATAAGGGGGCAGACAGGGATACCTCTAACCGGGAAATAAAAATCACAAGCGTTATCCTTAAGTTTGGAAACTACCAAACTGCTGAAGAAATGTTGGGTTCAGAGATGTGTATGTCTGTTACTTCAGTCAGCTGTTTGATGAATTAGATTCAGAACATATATGGTTTAATAACTCTGTTCAGACACAGGTACTGAGTATAAAAGGTAAGTAGCAACCTCTGTAAAGAGAGCATACCTGGCCTAAAAAAAAAAAAGTTCAACTCCTATAGTTTCTCCTCCCAGGAACTATGAGATTTTAATTATATTTTAAATAACTTTGTAGACATTTTGAGCCAAGATTATACTTCAGAGCATGTACATTTGTTGCCTGAGACTCTCAACCATTGTCTGATCATTTTATGCAAATGTATGCAGGTTATGTTATAATGTCAAGACAAAACAATGTCATTGTAAGTCTATGGAGATGAAATTATGAATAATAAACTGAAATAAAATGAAACCTATTCCAGAGTGTGCCTATTGAAGTGATGTTACAATGCAAAATTATATTGAAAGATTTCCCTACTGACCAAATTGTAATATCCAGCTTTAAATAACAAATTGTAAAGCAACTAGAAATTCTCTTTAGTGGCATTTTACGAAAGTAAGGCAGTGCTGAACAAGCTTATGGCATCAATCATCTTTTCATACTGTAAATTTTCTGCTTCCTGAATATTAAAAATCAAATTAAGAAAAACTAGAAGTGAAATGAAGGCAAAATGCACTTTACTACTTAACACCAAAACCCAAAAACAAAGAATAGCCAGCTACTCATTTCACATAAAATGTGCTTCCATTGCAATGAATAAACAGACGATGGCAGTATTTCTGATGTCTGTGTCTGGGAGCTTGTGACTGACTCTCAGTCCAGAACTCTGATGACCTGATACTGCAGCCTGGAGTGAAGGAAGGTGGAGTGTACCCTCTTAGGAAATAAGCCCAAATTGTTACTATTCTTTTTAGACAGCCTGTTTTACAGCATCTAAACTCTGTCAGCAGATATATTTGTTCAACACTTCTCTAAGAAACATGGTGCAGTCAGTGATGGGAAGGAGGCAGAAATATATCAATGTCTAAGCAAGTTTCCCATGTTAAACTAGTTTAAGAAATCAGATGGACAGCAATGTTCTCAATCTGCTTAGGTTCCAATTCAACCCTCAAAATTCTGTGTAGTTCAGAGAGGATTCTAAATTGAACACTAAACTCTTCTTGGACCATTTTCTTCTGCACATAATGGAGAGAAAGGAGGCAAAACTATCTGAGTGTGAGACTCAAGATAAATTTGCAGTGAACTATATATTGTGGTAGGCTAATGCATAGGTTTACTACATTCCCCTTATTACTTGTCAACTCTCCACATTTCTGCTTTATACAAGAGAAATAAAAAATTATATCAAACTTCAAGAAGAAGTGAGTAAGTTACTTTATATTTACAAAGGACTTATATCTTGCACATGGTTTCCATGGAGCAACTGCTGCAATGTAAATTAACATGCCTGGAACAGTGTAAAACCACATCACAAATTCAGGTTCAGAGAATTCCAGTTATTCCTTGTCTAATCTTCCTTACAGAAATCTAAGGTGTGCAAGAAGAGATGGTACAGGATTTGGATAAAGCAAAAAACTGCAGAATGGCCACCCACTTATTTAGTCATTGCAAGTGATATGAACATACTTCTTCAGACATCTACAGGGTACAGCTTCTGCCTATTCCCCTAACACTCCCCAGATCTACCTTCTTTGTAGACTGTGATCACCTAAGAAGAACCTTGATCCAGTCCTTCTGGAGCAGAGAACTTTGCGAGTATAGCAATCATAATATGACTTTATTTTGGCTTCTTCTGGAATCCACATACAATGTGTGAAGATTTGGCACATTCTAGATGATTTTCAACCACTTTGGTCTAGATACAGTGATGAAGGCTCAACACTCCGAAATAAAATACCAAAAGAAAGGTTGATGACATCAAATAGCAAAGAAAGGTTGGTGATATACTGCCCCTGCACTGTCATTGCCTGGACAGGGAGAAATAGAGAGACAACATAGTCAGGCTGAAGCAGATGACATTACTGGATTCTCAATGGTTTCAATTTACTTTTAAATTCATCCTCAATTTGCCATGAAAAACATGGATGTTGAAAATAAGAATGTAACATTTTAGAATGCCAAATAGAGTAGTTAAAGTTGTGCAATATGTTCTTTGCCTGGTGAATTTCCATCTTTTAAATATTTTGAGAGTGATAATATTGTATTTTTACATTTCTGATTATGCATGTTAAATAATGGAATATAACACCTAAATTATGCAGATAATATCCAGGTCTGACTATGATTTATTTTTGGTGATAAAGAAAAAGTACATATACACTTGTTTATTGGCAAGTGAAATAATGAAAGTTATTGTTTTAAAAGAATAAGAATATTAAAATAAGTAATTTAGTAAGTATAAGGAATATTTAATTTTAATTTATATCAGTAAGATGTGATGGGTTAATAGATTTCACAGAATCCCTCATGGTTTTATACCATTAAGCTTTTCCTTAAATTTAGGATATTCTTTTAAATTCTTCATAGCTTAAACAATTGTCAGATTTTGCAGCATGTGTCTTGCATATATTCACATTAATCCTTTTCTGTATATTAACGTTATGATCTCCTAGTTGCATATACATCTCTCATAGACCTTTATATATTTTTGGGTTTTTTTTATTGTGGGTGTTATCCAGGGTGATTTAATGTCCTTAATAAGATACAATAATTAGCATTAGAAAATAGATGTTTTCATTACGCAGTTTCATCCTCTGAAATATTTTTCTACCTACAAATCTCCATCAAATCTCCATCTGACTTCTTGAAGAAACATGATAACACTTCAGTTAAATATACTGAAGCCAATAAAATTTTCTTAGAAATGATGCTACAGATATACAATTAGTTAGTAATTTTTCTACTTCATTTCCTTCTCCACCTGCATAATTTCTTTTTTGTTGTTGTTTTTGACAAACCATCAGCAGAAGAGTGCCTCTGCTGAATTTATTCTTATGTTGAAATAAAATGAGGCAAGGAAGATACATTTCCAACTATGTAAGAATAGTATCTCTTAAAATTGCATACATTAATTTCAGATTATGTTTGCAGCTCTTTCCTGATGCTTTTTCTTAGAATAGACAAAATACATACATAAAAAGACCATGTTTAGACTGTAGGTTTGTTCCGATGATGAAAATAAGCTATTATGTATTATATTCTGATGTATTAAAGGATTTTAAACTTTGTTTTCATCAATACGAGGTTATATTGTACAATTGTAGGACAATCTTAAGCATGAAGTATAATTTATATATTATTTTCACATATATGTCAAGTAGTATTCCAGGAACTTTATTACCATAGCTCATCTTCAATTGTGAATTAAAAGTAGAAATACAGATTTTTTCTAAGTAAACATAAATAAATCATTGCATGTCTTTATAAATTCTCATCCAGGCTATTAAAAAAAGACCCTGTATCAAACTGAAGATAGTATTATTGTTATGTATTATCATTTATAACATTAAGATAATATTAATGTAAAACAAATATTTCAAGCAGTGAACATTTTATGGATAATCATACATTTTGAAGACAATACCTCTGTTTCTGATTTATGAATTTTTAAATGGTTTATTGATTATACAGTTTTGTTTGTTGAGAAAGACTATAAATTCAGGATAATATGGTCTATTTACAGTTAGTTGGAAGATTATATTTTCCATGTATGTGCACATGGTTCTTATTGATGTGATTTGAAACTGTCTGACTGGTTCTCAAAAAAACTGGTCATTTAAGAAATCAGTGTAAATCAATGTAAATAAACGTAATATTCAGTAAATCTAGAAAAATCCATAATTCTTTTCCTACTTACAATTTTTAGAATTAATTTGTGTAGAAAACTGTAAAATATTAGAGGTTTCTTCAAGCAATTTTTTCAGGGATATATTTAATGAACATATAATTGTGGTAATAAAGACCTATTCAGATTAAGGTTTTAAATGTCCCTATACCAAATTTCCATCCAGGTAAAAACTCACCTGTACTTTCACCTGGTTAGAGAAAAGTGTATGCAGCCATTTTTGTTAAAATATTTTTATTTAAAAACTATGCACAGCAAAGCAGGAACATGATAACAGTGCTATCATTGAAATACTTTTTGCAAATATACACCATTTATCAATTTGTGTTATTTGTCCTCATTTTTTTCTACAAAGAATATGAGTTTCAGCTTTGAAATTCAGTTCACCATCTGAATGTGTAGATATCTCTTCTTCAAGTTCCAAAATACTTTAGCTCAGTTCAAAGCAGTAAACAACATTGTGCTCATCATTCAAACATCCCTCAAGACTCATTTTTAAAGCATAGGATCTATCTGATGAATCTTGGTAACAGAAACACAGCAGAGTTCAGCTAGAATATGTTTCTGAAAGTGAAATGGGAATTAAAAGAAAAAAAAAAAGAAAACAAAACAAAACAAAAAATAAATAAAATCCTAGTAATCCAGCACTTCTATAAATAGAATGACCTTCCGAGTATATTATTTGTACATTTCTAGTGCTAGTTTAAAGTTATATGATGGCATACTTGCACTATCCCTGTGACATGCAGGGCATAGTAGTGTTTGTCTCAATCAATACAAGAAGTTGAGACACTCAGGACATCTGTTGTCTGTCTTGAGAACCATCCCCCCCCACAACGTGCCAAGAAGTGTGCCTGAGATTGGAGACGGGGGAAGGTCTGTAGCTGGTGCTGGGAGTGAAGTGTCCAACGATAACCAGCCTTTCATGAAGACTACTGATAAATGGTGCCAGTCCTCCTGCAATAAATTAGCCTGAGACGTCTGCTGCTTTAATCCCCGAATTTACAATAGCTGATCTCACCAATTAGCAAAACAAAGGACCACACTATACCCCCCTCCCTTATCTCTCGGAGGAGTACAGAGAAGGTAGAAGGAATTTCTCATCTGCACAGGGAGAGAAGAGCAGGTGTAGTGGGCAAGAACTGTGTAAAAAATCTGGGACACTATGGGAAAAAAATAAGCATTTCCCCACTGACGTTGACGCAGGACCTATCTATCACCTGCTCTTATCTGTTTTCTCCTTTCTTTTCTGTCTTTATTTTTCTCCCTGTCCTATCTGCTTTAGAGACTTTGCTACTCTAATAAAACTTTGTAATGCATGTGACATCTGACCTTGTTTGCATTTTAATTTCACCATTTGGGGATCACCTTTAAACCTTTCACAAGAATTGCCATGTATCCAAATATCAGTTATAGACAATCCCCCACCCCCAGTTGTTTTCTTGCTTCCTGTTTTGTTTTTACTCTTTTGTTCTCCATTCTTCCCAGACACCTACTACCACTGTAACTGCTGTGTCTTTCCTGTTATTTTCAGTCAACCTATGAATAACACTTGGGTAACCTGTCAGTTAACAGAAATATCCTGTGGGATTAATGTTATTTGTACTCACAGTGGTTGAAATCCTGCCACAGTTAAATTCTCTGGGAGTTTTGCAATTGTTTTCAACTGTGCCAAGATCTTTTTCCTAGTGTATTGAAGGAACACTGGCAGCACACAGAGGGAGTTACATTTGAAAATAACAAGGTTCCCAAATTCAAATCTCCCTTCAGGTGAGTGACTGTAGCATAAACCATCTGCAAAAAGAATGCCAGTGACACAGAGTGTTTCTCATTTTTTCTCTGTCACCCTATGTCAATTAATGTCATCTAATTGACAGCATTATTCACAATGTCATATTTTTGTGTGTGTGTCTGTAGGAAGTGCACAACTACTAACCTGTGTTCACAGCTAATACACTGTTAGTAGAAAACATTCCCAGAGTTAGAGATCATCCTACTTCATGGACAAATTATCATGTTCTTCCACATAGCACCATTTGTCTCTATTTTGCATTCAATTACAATTAAAAGGATATGTCAATGATAGTATTTTTTTCTTTATATTAGAATCACTTTTTGTTCAAAAAATAATTTCTCACAGTAACAGAGGACAGTGTCTATTAACTGCTGTAAGCATGCCAAGCATTTTTCATGTTGCATCTCTGAGGAAACAGCTGAAAACACCCAAGAGAATAATCTCATACAGGCTGTCAGTGGTACAACATACATCATTTTATAGGAGGAAGTCAGTTCCTTTAATTTGGATGTATATTCACTATAATTTTTTTGGCATCATTTTGAAGTCTTTCAGACAGGTGTGAGCAACTCAAGTTCCAGTTTGCTGCATATAGTGCATAATAAAACATGATCAATTTCCTTTCTTAATGTCCCATACGATATTTCATGTTGCTGTGTCTTTTGAGACTGTCCCTTTATGAGGCATTCGGAATAATGTGAAACTGAAAATCCCAGCTGACAGAGGGCCTTCCTTTAGATGATGTTTGTAAGTAATATACCCTTTTTTATGTAGTACTGTTCATTTATTTTATTTTTTTTTTGGTATATATTTATTTAGCTTTTCCTCAAACATGTCTTGGTGGGTTATAGTCTGATTCCTTTTTTTGTCTCTAGGAAAAGTATTATCTTAGTTTTTTGTTTGTTTTTTTTTTAGCTGAGTCCTGCTCTCATCTTTTTTTTTTTTTTTCAAATGAGTCATCTCATCCCACTGCCCCAAGTAGTTTTATTCTAATATTTCCCCAACAATTCTTGTTATTTCCTGATTGATTTTTAATTTTAAATGAATTAGACACCTTGGAACTGTTGTCTTGGAACTGTTACTTAGCTTTTTGGCTAGATCAGGAGTAAGAGAATCTTTAAAAAGACTGATCAGATCATTGAAAGACAAAAGATAAAAAGGAAAAAACCCACAAAAAAATAAAACCAAAAACATGAACAAACAAAACACAACAAAAGCAAAACTAAAAACAAAACAAAACAAAACCCAACAAAATAAAAAAAATCTAAGCCACAGAATAAAATGCTCAACTAAATAAGCAAGAAAGCTGAGGTGTTGTAGAATGGATCTGATGTAGAGACAGAGTACTAAAACTGGAAGGCTCAGATTGCTGTTTCATAGTATCCCATCTTCTTTGTTCTGAGCACAATTGCAAGGTAGACATACTCTAAGGTCAAGATGAGGGCAACTTCAGTTTGACTTTTCCATTCCACAACGACAGGAAAAAAGAAATAAATGTACATGGTCAGCATATTCCTCCGAACAACTCATGTTTGTTAATTAAAAGTTTTCTCATCTATTTTCTTTCAGTCTAATACCCTTCTATCAGGTTAAAACTGCTGATCTGACCATTTCCTTCAAAGTGACTGGCCTCACTTGAAGTAGAAGGAAAAAATTCTGTTAGCTCAAACTACAGAAGGTCATTACCCTAAGTCCTCAGAGTGCTCGTTCCATCTATATAGTGAAGTAGACAAACAAAAAGCCTTCATATAATTCTGCACAACTACATTAGAACTTCTCTTTTGAACTAACAAGTTATTTCATGCTGTAGTTGACATATATTTGCCTTGTTACAATGAATCTTTCTTTTAAAAAATGCTTTTAAGCCTATGTGGATTTTAAAGGTATAGAATACCTGTAAGTAAAGAGATGTGGAGCAATCGTTGTGTTGGAGCAGTTTTCATATTTTTCTCACTGTAGCATACTAGTACTTGTTAGTTCCATTATCCTGTCTGACCTCTTCTGACTCTTCTCACTTCAGCTTTGTAGTACTTCTATTTTCACATATCTGTGATTACTCACCAGTTCAGCTTCCATTTTAAATGGACTTTATTGTTACTGTCTTCCAAATTTAACGTCCTTTTGAACAGCTCATCTAACAAAAATCTATAAATGGTTACAAATACATAAAAGTAACTACAAGTAAGATTTAGGTCTTTATAGATGAAGAGAAGCAATCATGCCTCAGATGTATCACTTCTCAGAATAAGAAAGGGATTTTTCAAGAGATTTCATGTCAGTATGGGTATCTGGGCTATATGGACATTGATATTGAGTTTCTAAAACTTTTTTAGAAGACAAGTAGATGTTGCAGAAATAGCTAGAACATTATGAATACATCAAAACTTCCGAGGACCATGGAAAATATCCCTGCTTTTCTCAGAAAATTGTCCTTACAAGGAGCTAAATGTTGTTTGAAATGGTCTATTTTAATACTTTCAGTGGATTTTCAGCTCTGTACAGGTTTCAGTCTGTTCAGCTTTAAGTTTCTTTAATGCTCACAACACTCAGCTTGATAATGTTATTGCTGTTCATCAGTACATCAATAAAAATATCTTTCCTTTTAGGCTGCTGAGACTTAGAATCATAGAATGTCAGGGGTTGGAAGGGACCTCAAAAAATAATCTAGTCCTACCCCCCTGCCAGAGCAGGATCACCTAGACCATATCACACAGGAACACATCCAGCCAGGTTTTGAATGTTTCCAGAGAGAGAGGATATTCCACAACACCCAAGAGCAGCCAGTCTTCCATCACCCTCACTGTGAAAAAATGCCTCTTCATGTTTACATGAAATTTCCTATGCCTCAGCTTCCACCCATTGCCCTTTGTCCTGTCATTGGGCATTACCAAGAAGAGCCTGGCTCCATCTTCCTGGCACTCGCCCTTTATATATTTATAAACATTGATAAGGTCACCCCTCAATCTCCTTTTCTCCAAGCTAAAGAGCCCCACCTCCCTCAATCTTTCCTCATAAGTGAGATGTTCGACTCCCTTCATCATTTTGTTGTCTCTGCGCTGGACTCTCTCAAACAATTATATGTCCCTCTTGAACTTAACCAGATGATCAGAAAGTCCAGACTCACTGTCATACACAAAACTTTGGATGTGTTGTGTAAAAAAAACCCCAGCTGAATGATAGTTTTTTTGTACATCATACAAATACACATCAAGTGAGATGTCAAAGTTAAGCTTTCAGTTTTTTATTAACTGAATAAACAAGACATTAAAAAACCACACACAGTTTAGAAACAATGCCTACCATCAAAGCAAGAATGCACATCTGACGAGCCTGTGTCTGTGAACCATTGCACTATTTCAACTCATTCAGACATTTTCATTATTTCCTTCCTAATTACTTGAGAGATTTACTGCTTTTATTCTCTGATTTTTTTTCAAAGAACAGATAACATTGATCATAAGTGTTAAAAAAAAAATTGCCAGTAATTCAGACTGAAGTTTTTAAAAAAGTGGTAGCTACCTGAATAGATTTTTCATGTCCGATGTGCACCTGTACATAATTACCCCTTCACAGTTATGCAGGTTGCATAAATAAATATATTCTCTTTTGTAAAATACTAATAACATGTCTTGGAATACTTCCAATGGCATTAAGGATTAACAAGGCAAGAATTTAACTTCTCATTATAGACAGTCTCTCTTTTTTTTTGCCATAAAATCATGAAGTTATTGAAATAAAAAGGACTTGAGCATGTTCCATGATTTATTCTTTTCTATCATATAACACTGACAGCATTCAAGACACTTTTCTTAAGTTGGTCTGACCTGTAATTAAAACCATCCTATTGTGGAGACTTCCTGTCCTTGTCCAACAACAATAGATGAAAATATCTATTGTCTTTAGTACTATTTTTTCTTTTTCCTGGTTTATAACCCAAATCTTCCTGCTGGTAAATTAACATGGTACAATTTAGGTGTTGCATATTCTTTTATTTTACAGGTGTATTTTCAGTATTTGTGTGCATTCTGTTTCCCATTCATCTTCACTTGCCTAGACTAAATGGAGTTTTTTATTAATTTTGTTTTTCCCCTAGTTTTTACTTATGTATTTCCATGGGGTTTTTTTTGTCATCTGAAAAATATCTTGCTAACATTCCAGAAGTTAATTATCTTTCTTTCTGTGGCTATTTTCTTGTTGCCAGTAAGAATGCAGTTCTTCACTTGTCTTCTGAGTTTCTCTCATTAGATGATTTGCAAATATCACTTTAAGTCTGAACCTTTTTTGCCAAACTCTGATTTGACACCACTTGCAAGTGCAGCATGAATGGCCTCTTCAGATAAAATGTTTCCCTCAATAATAAAGAAAAAATGTATAGTACCTTGATTATAATAGATCTCACCTGAAACCCTTTCTAGTCTGAAATTGTATCACTGATAATTACTTTGAAAATACAGTTCTATGGGAAGGTTTATATCCATTATATGGCTGTTTCAAGTTTCTGTTTCCCTAGTTTGCTTATAAAGTGCCATGAGACAAAATCCTTACTGAAGTCAAAGTAGTAGTTGCTTTTTCATCTCTGTTCGTAAGGCCTATAGGACTGTAGCAATGGATATAAAGGTGAGAATAAGAATGAGGTGACATGCTTTGTTCTTGAGAGTCAATGTTAGTTCGCATATATTTAGCTGCCTCTTAAGTGCACAAAACTCATTGTTTGCCTGCATTTTTCATTTTTTTAAAATTTCTGCATTTACTTCCTTCTGACATTTTCTAGGTGTAAAGTTCAAGAACCACTCTTAAAAGTAGAGAATGGAAAGAAAGAATCTGTTTCTTTGAGTATTCTTCCCCATTTATGGGATAATGGCTCTTTTTATGAGGTCGACTGAGGACTTAGAAGTTGCTTTGGCAGCATCTTCCTTTATCAGAGTGAATATCCCATTGTTTCCTGGTGTGTTCCCTATATCATCTCACCCCACCTTGAAAACTGTCTTCATTTGAAAACAGAACAAAATGTAGAGATACACAAGGACTCACAGAGTTTAACCAGAGTATGCTCTGTATTCTGCTGTTTTCTGACAGAAATGTCATAGCTAATAATAGAGAAGTTACGGATGTGTGTGGCACTAGCAATCACTTATCACCCTGTGCTTTCCAACCACTGCATAAGATGTACAAGTCAAGAGTAAAGGCAAAAAAACCTACACATAGTAAGTGTTGTTGCAGAACATTTTGTTAAGAAAAATATGTCAGTTTTCAATACTGACACAGCTGGATTTTCCTGTTGGAGATCTTAGGGCTTATGTGATATAAAAAAGTTAAAGTCTTAGATTTGTGTTTTCCAGGGAGAGAATAGACGATCTTCTGTTGCACTGGATACCATGCTGCCACTAGTATTTCTACAAAGATATAATCACCCCTGAATATTTACATGTTCTGATTTACATTAAGAGATTAACTATATCAGTGGACAGTAACTGCAACAGTGGACAAAGGAAGAGATATGAATGTCACCTACCTAGATTTCTGTAAGGCCTTTGACATGATGATTTACAATATCCTTCTCTCTCAATTGGAGAGACATGGATTTGATGTTAATGTGTGGTCTGTTTGGTGGATTGAGAACTGGTTGGATGGTTGCATCCAGAGGGTATGAATAAAGTCCAGTGATGAATGGTGTCCCTTCAAAGGTCTGTATTGGGACCACTACCACTTAGTATCTTAACAGTGACATGGACAGTGGTATCAAATACACCCTTAGAAAATTTTCAGACAACACCAAGTTAAATGGTGCAGCTGACACACATGAGGGACTGGAACAAGTTTGAGAAGTGGACCTTTGAGAACCTCATGAGATTCAAGAAGGTCAAATACAAGGTCATGCACTTGATTCAATATAATCAATATATAAAGGTAGCTCATAAGAAAGATGAGGACAGACTTTACAGTAGGGCTTCTGGCATCTCTTGCGAGGGAAGCAGGGACAGGTGGGGGCGGAGCCACACTTATCAAGGGCAATTTAAATGCTTTAACAATTTAAATCTCTGATCCCTGCGCACCAGACAAGTTCAAGCAGAAAGCCAGGTGAGTCGTCTGGCTGTGTGCCCTTACCCTGTGAAGTTAGTTTCTTCCAGAGGTCTAGCCATGGTTGCAACCCAGGCAAAGGCTGTGGTTAGGAAAACTGTGGGCACCCAGACTGAGGCCCCACACAAGCATGTGGGTGTCCATACCCCTAGATGTGGAGAATGCAGGAGCCTGGCTCTTGTAATGGAGGGTGTTGGAGATGACACCTGTGTTAGATGTGAACAGGTGAATGATCTGCTCAGCATGGTGGCTGAGTAAAAGGATGAAATTAAAAGACTAAGGACTATATGGGATTGTGAAAGGGAGATAGATTGGTGGAGCCAGTCTATACCATCCCGGAAGGAAGGGCAGCAAGTGAGGGCTGCACACGGACTAGATGATACAATTTCCTCTTGCTACCCAGAAAAGATGGGTAAAGGAGAAAACCTAGGAGATGGGGGTGAGTCGAAGCAGGTCCTTCCCTGGAGAAGTGGGAGAGCCCTCTCCCGATCATCTCAGTCTTATCAGCTACCCATGTACAACAGATACGAGGCACTAGTCACTGAGGATGGGTCAGAGGAGGATAGAGAGGATAGTCCGTCTGCTCAGTTGCCCAGGGCCTGTCACCATCCCTTAGAATTAGGACTAGTGCAACAAAGAAAAAAATTAAGAGTGATAGTTGTGGGGGATTCACTTCGACGAGGAACAGAAGGACCCATATGTCGGGCAAACCCTTCTCACAGGGAGGTTTCCTGCCTACCTGGAACCCAGGTAAAGGATGTCACTAAGAAAATTCCTAGCCTGGTATGCTCTATGGACTACTATCCATTATTGATCTTCCATGTAGGAGGAGAAGAAATAACGACAGGTAGTCCTAGAACAAACAAAAATGACTTTACGGCCTTGGTACAAGTGGTACGAGATTCTGGGGCACGAGTAATCTTTTCTTCTGTTATTCCAACCAATGGTAGAAACATTGTATTAGATGGGCGAATACATTATTTTAATACGTGGCTCTGTGGATGATGTCATTACCATAAATTGGGGTTCTTTGGCAGTGGTATGATCTATACAGCACCAGGGTTGTTGACACCAAACAGGAGTCACCTCTCTCGATGGAGAAAGAAGATCTTTGCAGAGGAGATTGCAGGGCTTATTGACAGGGCTTTAAACTAGATGTGAAGGGTGAAGGGGACAATGTCACCAGGTTGCCATGTGGCAAACCGTGGGAGGACATAACAGTGTGGGAGCAATGGGGGACTAGTAAGGGCTCTCAATCTGTTGACCAAAAGCATTCTGGGGACAAAATAATGCAGTCAGAGTGTTGCAGAGATGACCCAGATCCCCTTCAGGTAGTAGCTGCCAGGAGGGAAGCATCAGGGAAACATATGAATGGAATAAAAGGGTGTTTCCCTGGAAAGGTGATACGGTCAATCTCTCCAGCTGGGAGATTTCAACCATCCCGACATCTGCTGGAAAAGTATACAGCCATCAGTAGACAATCCAGGAGGCTCCTGGAGTGCCTTGATGACAACTTCCTGAGGCAGGAAGTAGACACCCCCATCAGAGGGGAATCAATACTTGATCTGGTGATTACCAATGGAAATGAGCTCATCAGGGATCTCAGGATTGGAGGCAGCCTGGGTGAAACTGACCATGCACTGGTAGAATTCACACTACTTAGAGTCAGAGCTCAGTCAAAAAGCACAGTCAGGACCTTTAATACTAGAAAAGTCATTGTCATCCAATGAGAGGACGAGAGGCAATGGGTGCAAGTTGGAGCACAAGAGGTTTAGGGTCAACACAAGGAAAAACATTTTCACAGTGAG
>JANHGL010003439.1:108212-127483 GCA_024611195.1 Ceyx melanurus | reverse complement strand
TAAGAATCCGCCCACCCTTACGAGGTGGGACATGCCTCCAAGCCTCCCCCTCCACCACTCCACCACCTTCCAACTCTTTATAAGAAGACTGACTTTCTTCCAGAAGGGCCTTATATCTGTTTTTCAGAGGCACCTGAGGAGTATTGACATAGATATCTCTGCTGCTAATTAATCTGGAGGTAGTTTAGGAAATACTAGGCACACTGGCCATCCGTCCCTCCAGCACAGAGTTCAGTAGCTCTGCTTGCATTGATGAACTTTTCTGTAAACCTTACTAACTAATCAGAATGCATTATAAATGACATTGCCTGGTGATAGTAGAGCCGAAAACCAGAGATTATAGTGTCATACAACTCCACACAATATGTGAGTCAGTCGGCACCCTTTGAACACTCTTCACATCTGGCTGGCTGTGAATGGACTCACTGTCAAAGGGGCTGCTGCTGTAGTACCCGGTTCCTTACGTACTAATTACAAGCTCTGAACACAGGAGTTAGGAGAGTCTGGGGACTTGTGGCTGGAGTTCACACGGGCTGGTGAAACAAAGGACGCCCTGTTCCTGATTATGCTCTTACACTTAATTAGGAAGTGAGCTTGTTGATCTCTGGCTGCATTAAGAATCACTCATTTATAGCAGAGCACTTTGTGATTTCTTGTGAAAGTTTATTTAAATGACATCTTACACTTTGGCATAATGGACATGCCTTTATTTTTTTCTGAGTTTAAATATAGCTCTTGTAGTCTCCTGGTCTGATGGAAAGAGAAACAGGGGTGGTTTGTTTCTCAGGGCAAGCAGGGAGGAGAGGGGTTGGACCAGGAGAAGCATTTAATTGTGGGGCTTGGGTGATTGTTTGGGATTGGCACATTTTTTGCAAGTGCCGGTAAACTGTTTAGAGATTTGTGCCTTGAATTTAGAGAAGAGGGCTGCTGGCAGTGGTGATGCCGTTCTCCTACCTTCTGGTGGGAAGTTCAAGGTCAAAATGTTATATTGGTCTGACAGCTTGTCACACCAAGCCTGTATGTGGAGCTCTGCCAGGTCTGTGAGCTGGGGTAATGCTTTCACTGCTCCTACTGCCAGCTGTCTTGTCCGGAGGTTGATGAGACAGAGGTGGAGGCTGCATGGGGGCCATTGACATTCAGAGATGTTTTGTCCTTTCAAAAGTAAATGTGCAGCGGTTCTTTCAATGCAGTTTGTGTTGGGAGTCAATTGCTTTCCCTCCTCTATTACAAGGATGCCATTAATGCCCAGTCCCACTAGAGGAACTAGCAATTCTTCGTTGTTAGAGCCAGTGGAGATGAATGATGGACAGTTTTCTCTGCCTAGAAAGAGTGCCTGGGCTCTGACACATAGTGGCAAGGGAATCACAAGAAAGCAGATGGGAGAAAAGCTTTGAGTGAAGCCAAGAGTGAGATATAATGGAAAAAACAAAGCCCCATGTGATATTTCGATAGTAGTTCTAACTGAGATTAATCAGCCATTTATGCAAATAAATTTATTGTTCAGATACCATACATCATTATTCCTTAATTATAGACATTTACTGCTTGCTACTCACTCTGATTCCTCAAGCATAAAATGCCTCTAATCTCAAAGGTATGTGAATTCTACTAACTGCATATCTGCAGGAAAACCAGCAAGCAGTGATGCAGAGGATGTGAGTGTTTCTTGGAGGTCTTTTTGTAAGGCAGCTGAGGTTTATTGTATACAAAGTCAGGTCACTAGACTGAACAGATGGTTTAGAGACTCAAGGAAGGGAACCCTCCCATACTGGTAAAAGAGTTTATCTTTGTTCCTAAATTTAACAAACTAGGTTTCTATGGTAAATTGACTGATTTTTACACTCATCTGATGACAAAGACTGTTTTATCCTATTGTTAGAGATTTGTATATTACTTCTTCTCCCATCCCAAAAGGACAAATATCAGCTGATAACAGCTTCAGACTGAGAAGTTAATAGCTTATCCTGGGCTCACATATTTTTCCAGATGAGACACTCTAAGCCTTGCTTAGAGAAAATAATTAATTCAGTTCATAAGGAATGCTTGACCCCTACCCAGAAATGTGAGTGGATTCCTTGTTGTTACTGTTGTTGTTTTCAAACAGTACCTAATGTTGTATTGAGGAGAGTGGGAAAAAAAAAAAAAAAGAGACAAAATCAAATCAATCATGTTGGTGTGGATGGTTTGCATAAAGGTTGTTGTCAGGAATAAACCACTATAGTGCTCATGTGAAGGTAGGTAAGTAAGTAAGCAGGTAGGTAGATAGGCAGGTAGGTAGGTAATAGTGTGTTTCAGTTTGTGCATGAAACATATGCAGATTATCACAAGAAATTATGAATATCATCAATGCATGAGGCAAAAATAATGAACTATGTGATTATGTTAGAAAAGTCTTGCTTACAAAAAAATTAAGTTCAGCCTGGAGTCTATAAACATTTATGCATGCATTTAACGACTATAAATGGCAAACAGCTGTATGTAATTTCCTTTACAGTTATCTGCTGTTCTTGAAAGATCTCTTTTGATCTCTAGGGTGCATGGAGTTTATATCTTCCTTGGGTCTGGTGCAGACCAGTAGAAAAGAGGAAATTCTCCCCTTTGATTAAAACAGTGCTAGCTGAAGACTTGATACTCCAAAGACAATGTTGCATGTAAACTTCATTTCACAGCAAGTCCCACTGATTCTACTGGATTTATCTCCAATAGTAACTGTACATAAAACTGACAAAGCAATTGAAGAAAAAGAAGACTAAAGAAAATCATGGCAGGGTGGAAGGCCAAATCATCTCCCTGTACAGTTTTAGATGGTCTTTAAATGTGTAAAGGCCTTTTCTATGATGAATATTTACTCACTTAAATTGCTGCAGTGTGCCATGTGGCAGTGATTCCTAAGCTGGCATTCACTTTTACGAGATTACCTACCTTCATATTGTTTGAGACATTGGTCTACTTTAGCATGAATACCTCCATTGTCTACAGGACCAGGAATATCTGTTTCTCAAACTCTGTATTGTTTTCTTAACCCAGCTATAAGCTATGAGACTACTGTCATTAAGGTTTGCTTGACTTGAGCCTTCAGTCTATAAAAGTCCTAAGACCAGCTACTGTCACTGTTGGCTTTCACTATCTGAATCAAGCAAAATTATTTGTCTTTCTTGCTGCTTCTAGTTCTGAGTTGACTGATTTAAGACATAGTCCTTTTAAAACAAGTCTCTACATACATAATGCTTAAAGTGCTCTCAAATTGGTACTACTGCCAAGGAACCCATGCCTGAAACCAAGGTTTGAATCACAAACATATTGTGTTTCAATTTGTTTGTCATACTGTTTAAAAATATCTCTTTCAAATGCTTCCTTTTCAAATGAAAAGCAGTACCACTTGCTTCCCTTGGTATAGTTTAGCTTATTCTATGTGATTTGATCCATTAGGTTTGAAAGTTTTTTAGTTTTGGGGAGGTAAAAGAAAAACAAGAATAGGCCAAAATGAAGGAATTTACCTTTAAAAAGGGATCTCGAAGGAACCTCTATGCAAGTGCCATAACAACTGGTTGTTGTTTTGGAGTTAATCTCTCTACCTCAGTGAAAGTGCTCTCTCTGCATTCTTCAGCAAGGCAAAATCCAACTTCTAGAGCACTAGTTTTCCATCTGATCAACATTTTTCAAGTAGTGCCTATCTACCAATTCTCCACTGAAATAATGATATAATAGTTCTTCACATAATTTTTGATCTATGTTTCTATGATTATTATTTCTGAGGAAATATCCCTCTGTATCATGTAGAACAAAGCAAGACTATTAGTCTAATTTCTCTCAGTTGTCCTTTAACCCTAAGTGTTGTTTGGGAGAACCTTTGTTTCCAGTTTGCATTTATGGATTTAGCAGAGGAGTCTGTGATAAAATTTTGGGTAAAATCTTGTGTCACTGCAGCAGAGTTTCTATTTTTTCAGGACCTTGACTTCTCTTGTAGAAGTGTTTGGACAATAGCTTTGCACATTCAACTTGTACATTTGTTTCGGTCAGTCCTTCCTGACATATTTACCACACCACCAGTGGTTGTTACTCCACAGAGTAAACTTCAATATCATCCAAAGAATACACTCTCTTTTCTACAGAACAATCTAATATTGACTTTCCTCACACACAGAATTGGAAAGAGCAATGTTTCCAAACTGCTGTGATGTATGAAATGAGGGTGACTTCTAAAGCATGGCTGCTCTACATGAAGCTGGGAGTTAAGCTTTCAATGAAATGTAGTTTCACCAGAAAAGCTTTGCTTTTCCATCTGTTCCTTGGATTTGGATTTCTAGTGATTCATTGTGTTTGCATTTTCCTGGAGCACTATGTCTGGCATAGGTATTAAAATGTCTCGGTGTGCAGGTTTCATAATCCTACTGCTGGCTTCATCTTTCATGGCCTGTAATACTAGTTTTTCTGTATTTTTATTGTTACCACTGTAATTGTATTGTGAGGGCTCTTACTCCAGCTCTGGCTTGTTAAACAAATAGAACATATCCTTGTGTCTCATGCCTCTATGTCTGGAAGGGATTTAAACCACTTCTGTCTACATGCTTTGGCTGATCTAAGATTTTATTTTGAAAGATCCTGCAAGTTTCAGGGTATGTGTGTATTATACAGAGTTTACTTCCATTAAGTTATGCCTTATTACATCTTTTTTTTATGTGTTTGGAGTGTTGAGAATCATGGAGAACGGTTCTCTTTAAAAACTAAAAGAATACAATAGGCCAGGGATATGCATCTTGACTGATGTAGCTGTTGCCACAGTTCATGTGTGGTGTAACTGCACAATTATGTGTTTCCCAAGCAGTGGGTTTTAGAGACTTTGAAATCTCATACTGGCCCCTGGTAAAAGGTCAAGAAGTAGTAAAAAAGAATTAGAACCACTTGAACACTGCAGAACAATAAAGAATATTTTTCTGAATCTCACTCATTGTTGTTATTCATACATCATCTGTCTTGATTATTTTCCACAACTCACAGAGAAATCACATGAAAATCTGTCTTATTTATGTGAATAAATTGGAAGGATTTATTATTCGCATAAATAAGTTTTGTTTATGTGAAGAATAATTAATATATTTATTAGGATTTATTCTTCACATAAATAAACACAAGGTAGTTTTTCTGTGAAACCTGCTTTTGGAAAATGCCTTGTAACCTCTCTACCTTCTCCCTCCTGACTCAGCCAGAGGAAGCCAGGAATGTGAACTTCACAGAACGGTAGGAGTTGGAAGGGATCTCTGGAGATCATTGAGTCCAACCCCTTGCCAGCACAGAAACACCCAGGGCAGGACATACAGGAACAGATACAGGCAGGTTTGGAAAGTCTTTAGAGAAGGAAACTCCACAACCTCTCTTGGGAACCTGTGCCAGGCTCTGTCACTCTCAGAGTGAAGAATTTTTAACTTATGTTGAGGTGGAACTTCCTGTGTTTCATATAGTCTGGGTAGGAAAAATCAGCTAGGTCATCTGTATAAATTATATTTAAATTTGTTTTGGTAATATTAGCCTAAACTAATTTTTATATCCTCATGTGATGAAGCTTAAACAGAATCCTTAGTCAATTTACGTTAGGTTTTGGTAAATCCGTCTTTTAATTTTTTTTCCCATTTTTTAACCTACATTTTCCTTGACTGGTGTAACTATTTTTTCTACATGTAAGGGGCTTTTCATTGATAGACAATTACGCTGTTGAAGATATTTTACTTAATCTTCAGTCAATCTTCATTACACAGAACTATTTCTTCTAGCCTTTTCAACATGCTGTGCTTTACAGACATTGCAAAGTTGTTCTCTAGTGTCTCAGTGGTAGGCTGACACCGTCCTCGATGCATCATGCTCAAAAATGGATAAAATGTTTCATCTGACCCCTTATCAGGGCAGAATGTGTCTAAGGGATTGCTTCATCTGTCAACTATGGCAGTCCTTTCAGACATACCCAAAGTGTGTCCATCTCCCACCAGTGTGATACTATTGACTCATGTTCAGCAGTGGTCTAGGACAATCCTCAGCTCCTGTCTATGTAACTGGTCTTCAGCCAGTTACTCCTTATTTTATATTTCTGCTGTTGATTGTGTTTTATCTGTATCTGATATTTTTACTGTTCATTTCCATTGTCTTGTCTTCTACTTATTTCACACAACCATCATGCCTGGAGAGATCTTTTAAAATTTGAATCCTTTCTTGAAAACTGGCCCAGTTATAGTCCGATATTATCTTCAAATGTAACTGAGGTATCTTCTTACAGTGGTTAACACACATGATCATGCCAAAAATTGCCAAACTCCACGCAGACCTTTTCATAGCTGATTGTGTCTCATTTTTTTTAGTGAGCTGTAAAGCCTTTGTAATACTTGGAATGAAAGATCCATGTGACACATTCTGATTTACTACTGAGTTTGCTTAATAAATTTATTTTTAATTTATCTGTATAATTGTTTTACCAAACTAGTACTTCTCCAAAATATCTACATATGTTTTTTCTTTCCTTTAATTGATTTATCTTTCCCTGTCCCAATGTGAAGCAGCTTTTTTTTTTTTCTCCTCTGCATGTTTTGTAGTACTGTGAAGACAATGGAGATGTTTTCCCTTGGTTTTTTGAGCTAAGTGGATTATAGAGGGGTAGGGAAGTTTCCAGACTCTTAAAACAAGGAACTGCACAGACTGCAGAAAGATCATTCAACAAAGGAAATGTGTCCTAGAATGGATGATCACTTACAGAGTTTCACTCCTTCCTAAGCTCCCATCTTAGACTGCATCTCAGTATCTCATCTTTCTTCCTCAACCCCTGTGTCATGGGTGAACAAGGACTTCATGGGTCCCACCTCATGGAGCATGTGCTCAGGAAAATGGAAGCCACCAGAGGTTTCTGGAGCACAGCTGCCTGAATAAATCCATCTGCACATAAAGGCACATCGAGACAGTTCAAGGCTTCTCAGCACCACAGGCAAAAATGAACTTTCCTGACCTTAAGCTGTGAAGCTGGGGGTTCACAAAGGCTGGGGAACAGTGAGGGAATGGGACATGCTGAAGCAGGAATAGAGCACTTTGTGTCTCAGAGGCAAGCCTGCTTTTGCAGCTGCAGAGGCTGAGTTGGCTGCAGCTAGGTGGGCTCCCTCTTCCTCCAGAGCAACGTTTTGCACATCATGCTTCTTTCTTCCTTTGTGATGGCAAACAGACTGTGACACTGGCCTTAGAAACAGTGGGGTCACAAGCATTGCACACCTTCAGAGCAGTCTTCTGTACTAAGCTTGTTTTGCTCATACATCAAAGTTAGCTCTGAACGTGCATGGAGGACATGATGTGAAAAGCATTATTCTTCAAATCCATATTTAAGAAGAAATTGCTTGGGAGTCACAGTTTAGAGTCTGGCCAGTGTCATTAAGAGTATTCCCTTATTATCTGAGATTCAATTTACATATCTTTGTTGTTATATATCTTGTCACAGTGATCTGCACTTTTAAAAAATATTCTTTTAACATAAAAACATATAAAAGCATATGGCCTGGCTTAGCTGAAATGACCTCTGTATTTAGTGAAAATTACTTGCACATAGATATATCTCATGTGATTAACCCTGTGGGCAACTTGTGTAAAAACAGATGGACTATTGAATGCACAGCTGAGGGAATTCTCAACACCTGTAGAGTCAACGGAGTGCAAGTAAGTGAGGACAACTGCTTGTTCTTCTTTTAAAATACCTGGCGTTTTTCAGGTAGAAAGAATTCCAGTCAGCATGGGTGTTACTTTTTGTACACAGCACGAAGTTTTAACAGCTACTTGAATTTCAGTGTGTACCAATAATTTGGTGGTATGATTTGTTTCTTACCATGAGAAAAAAACTAATCTATAGTCATGTTCATATTACGTGAAATTTACAGTAATAATACACCTTAATGGACTAAAACTGAGTTTGGGCTGAAGAAGAGGATCATTACCTTTTTTCATTACATAGGGAATCAGCCTAAAAAGGAAGGGCAGTCTGGAAAACTACGAAAAAGCTTTTACAAGAAACCATGCATCATGTTAGTATGGTAACTAGGTAAATGCACAACAAGATACAGGTTTTTTTGAGATCTTATTTAATGGCTTCAGTGATTGCCATCTCAGACAGAATACACCTTAATGATAAAGCTCAAATCTGATTTAGTTACCAGAGTTACTCCACAATTACCATGTATGAGAGTAGTTTTTAACTAATCTTTTTAAGACAATGGACAACTTCCATTATTTCTTATGAAGTTTATGTAGCTTTATCATTGAACGTTTTAATTGTAAACATTCTAGAGATGAGATAAGTGAAATAATTTTATTATGGATCTGCTGTCATTTGGCAATCTCCTAAGGACTACTAGTGATCAGCAGACAAGCATTTGGAAATGTTAGTCTGTTTACAGAATTGACTACTTGTCCCATTGCTTTATGTTGTTTTGTCTGCTGTATGATGCTTGCTTTTTTTCCCAAGCATCTCAAAACATCCAGTTGCTTTGAATGCTAGAAAAATCTCTCTTCAGGTCACATTTCTACAGGACTATTTGTCTCTCAAAAGAGAGACACTAGATGAACAAATGACAGTTTGAAAATTCCAAAGCTATTTGCTTTGGCAAAGGTGGTTTTCCTCATCAGTGAAAAAAAAAATAATTAAAATATTTACTCCATTAAGGAATTAGCTCCCTGACTGAAGTCTCCCATGAAATGGGTCTACAATGACATAAAAATGTGGACTTCTTGTGGAATAAGGATGCAGGAGAAAAGAGAAAGAATAAACAATCACTTTTCAAAATGTCTCTTGAAAACTGTGTTGGGATCTGGGCTCTTCAGTATATCCATAAACGGTGCTAAAAAGATACAAGAAGTGACATTATTAAGTTTGCTGATAAGCAAATTGTTTGGGGCAGCTGAAGGTAAACCCATTTGCAAATATTTTTGGAAAGATTTTCCAAGACTGACTCATAGGTAACCTGATGAAATTCAGCCTGCAGAAAAACTGTACATATGCTAAAGACAGATTCTTAATTTAGTTTTTATCACCCTGGAAAAAAAAGAGAGAAAAAAAAGGTAGCAATTATTTTTGGTATTTCCGAAAAATGCAATTCACTGATTCAGGATGTTATGGAAGCTAGATGTAGAAATGGACTCTTTAAGGCCTAAGATAAACAAACAAACAAATAATTAAATATTTATATTTATGGAGTATATATTGTTTAAAGTCTTAAGCATTATCTGTTTAGGACTACTGCACCTAGGCAACTATAATCTCAGATCCTAAAATGCTGATTGCTGCAGACTGGAGAGGATATATCAGGAAACATAATACCAAGTATCTGATAAGGTGGGGTTTTTATATATGTTGCTTCTCTCCACATTTCTTGGATACATGTGTTCCCAGTTATACACAACCCACTATCCTGATACAGTGAGTTGTCTAGGTAGAGAATGGCAATTTTCTGCTTTTGTGGGTATTATCTGGCATATTCTTTAGCCATGTTTCGAAAGTGCAGCATGCCTGCTAAGCAGTTGCAGCCACATGTAGAAGTGGTCTAGGAGGGAGAGCATTGTGCAATCTGTTATTTTCCAGTTTGGATCCCTCTCAGGAAATGTGACCCGAAGTGGAAGTCTGTCATGTTTCAAATCCACTTGAATGAGAATCATCACTAAATAGGCAAATTTTAAAATGACTTTAAAAGCTGTCTGAGATAATATATAAATATCTCACTTTGTCTTCCTTTCCAGATTAATTATGTAGTTGAAATTTGAGGAAACAGAAGCTGTTGCAAACTCCAGTCCTACTAACTTTGGACAGTTTCTTCTTCTTTTTTTTTTTTTCTGTTGATGGTTACAAAGAAATTTCTGGATTTACTCACTTCATAAACACTATACACCTTGAGATAATTTGAATAGCTTCTGTTTGCATTGTGTTTGAAACTGAGTTAGATTAGTTGCAGTGTATAAATGTGAATATAATGGAAGCCCCTCCAATGTAAAAATTAATGCTAAGTTTAACTACAAAAAGCCTGAATTGCTTAATGTGGAAATGATCTTTCTTCAATTATGGATAATCAAACCTGCCGAATTGTTGCTTCTCGCACAAGGCGAGGTATCCTTCCTGCTAACGTGGGGTACCCTTCCCGCTAGAAGCGGGGCAGACTCTTAGCTTCTCGCAGACGCGAGGTATCCTTCCCGCTAAAGCGGGGTACACTAGTAACTTCTCGCAGACGCGAGGTTTCCTTCCTGCTAGAAGCAGGGTACCCTTCTCACTAGAAGCGAAGTAACCTCTCTCGTAAATGACACAATTAGCTCATTGACACCAATAAGCTGGGTGGTAAAAATGGCCTTTTATTAGTGTGTGGCATTGTTTTTCTATAGCCTGGGTTTACAACGTCACAAGTGTCTGCTAAATCTCAGACTATTGGCTATCTGGAGGGGGGTTCTTATCTCTATCTTCCCGTACAGTGTGATATCTTCCAACCGCCAGGTTCTAGCTGCCCACACCGAATAAACAATATTATAACAAGATTAGTACTGAGCAGAAATAGTTTGTTGGGGGTTATTTTAAAATAATTACCATCACAAATTCTGGGTTATTCTCTCCCATTGTTCTCCACTTCTTTTCCTCCCATCAGTGTCACTTGTCATAAGTGAGTGAAAGGGAAAGCTACGACCTGGAATCTTAGGAAATAAAAAGATTGACAACATTTTCCAAAAGAAAGGAAAGGGGAAAGGGAAAGGGAAAGGGAAAGGGAAAGGGAAAGGGAAAGGGAAAGGGAAAGGGAAAAGGGAAAGGGAAAAGGGAAAGGGAAAAAAAAAACAACCAGAAGAAAAGTAAGTCCTTTGGCATGCTGGTAAGACACATAGCTGTCAGTGGTAAAGCTTAGAACTGTGCTTGCATTTTGCATTAAACTATAGCTGAATGATGAAGAGTATATAAAATACAAATTATAAAGGCTATTTCTATTCTTTGTGGATGTGTTTATATTTTAAGCATCCTGACCACCTCAAGGAGTAGGCCACTAAGAGAATTTAGGCTGGAAATACCTAGTTTCTAGATCTCATTTTGCCTTAAGATCGTGAGAACAGCAAGACAAAAATCTGCATTGGGACACAAATCTAGTCACCTTAAGATTTTAAAAGGAAACACTACGGCTCCTGCAACGTTTGGATATTAACAGAATTCAGCAGTATCACAATAGTATCCATCACAAATATTTCAGAATTTTAATTTTGGGAATTTAGTGCCTAATTATCGCACTATATATGTATCAGATAACCCTTCTACATCTAAATTCTATTGGATCCAGAGTCTCTGAATAAAAATACCTAGTTTTATAGGAACATAGCAAGTTTTTCTGTGAAGTTGCTATAAACTAGATCTCAATGAATCCTGTTTATCATTCTTTCTGTGTTGATATTGTCCTTGGCAAATGGGCTCAGTCAGTGTTGCAGAAAAGTGCACGTTTGTATTCAGCTAAAGTGTAGTTGGGACTCCTAATGACTCATGCTATTATATAATTGACTGAGATCACCTAAAGGAAAGAAACAAGATCATTATGAGAACTTCAGTATTCTCTCTATCCTCTAATGTTTGTGCTCTGAAGACAGCATTCCCTATTAGAGACTGTGAACCGTCTGTTGAAGGCTGTTGTAGTAATTTTGATGGTACTTGCATTCCAACAGCCTCTAGCTGTTATAATTGTTTTACCTGTGTGGAAAAGGGATGAAGGCCAAAAAAGGTCAATACAAAATTAAAAAATAAACAAAAATTAGAAGATGAAGATGCTTCTTTTAGCTCTCCCAGAATTAAAGTTTTTTTTAGGTCAGGGTTAATATTTACTGTTTGAGCTCTATACCCAGAAACTGCTGCAGATGATGGATTAGGTTTACTAATATATTTTAATACACTGGAGCAGCAAAATTTCCCAGAAATACTTATCTCAAGCATCATCAACATTTCTCTATTTCTAATTAATCTAAAGCTAGCTTGACATACTGTCATAGCTTTAATAAAAGGTTGCTCAAATAGCTAACGCAGTCCACTAAGCACCATCAATGGCAACTTTTCTCAGGAGAGAAAAACAAGAAAAAATTATGGTGAGCTGAAGTGTTAGACAGGTGTGGCCAGTTATTATATCTGAAAAAAATAGATTTTAAATCCAAATTAATGAGGTAGCAGACTTAATGACAACCATAAACAAGCAACAGAATAGTAACAAGGGCTCAGCTGTGCACATACACTCCATTTAATCCTTGAGCTGGCTTTCTTTTTTCTGTCCTGCCTTGGTCTCCTCCACAAAACTTTTGTTCCAGTGTTAGTCAGAGAGTCAGAAAATTACCCAATACAAATGAGCATGCGTGCACATAACATACCTTGCAGTTCAAAGAATTTAAAAGGTTGAGTAAGATCACCCAGGAAGAATATACAAAGATGTTGAAGAAATTCCTCCCATCTAAGACTTGAAAAGAAAGAAAGAGCTGGGACGCTTGTAAAATACTTGAATAGGATGTCCTTCAACACATAAAGACCTTCCCTTATAAAAACACTTCTGTAAATGCAACATGAAAAAAAGTTTTGAAAATTCAAGTATAATGGAAATGTACAACAAATTATATAACATTGCTGCATAACAAAAAACCCAAATCCTTGTATTTTGCATTTTGAATATTTTAATGCTTTCCTGTTCAGCATATTTATTTATTTTTATACACTTCATATTACGTTTCAAAATATTTTGTTTGCTTTTAACGCTAAATAAAATTAATACAGTGTTTCCCTAATTTAATCTTCTTGTCTGATGCAATATGTCAAATTTAATTTACATCTGTACCAAATGCTTGGTAGGAAATTGGTTCATTTCAATATTATTCTTGCAGGTAATGGAATATATAAAAATAAATCACATTTCACTCTGGCATTTTATGTTATGTCACAAGCAAATGTCCAAAGCAGCACATGCAAAGTTAGAAACAATTAACTTGCAGCTAAATCTTCATAACTTCTCATCTAAAAAAAGATTTGTAGGGGTCTAATTAATTTTTAGGGATGAGAACTGAACATTATCACATACTAGATTCTTACTCATCTTTAAAAGAAATACAACCTTATTTTACTTGCACACAAAATTAAATTCCAGTACTCTCATTTATTATCTTAAATCATAGAATGGGTAACTATAATAATGCATGAGAAATTACCTTTTTTTCACCTTCACTGGCCTAGAATCAAGTGAATATATTTCCCTTACTTAAATAAAATACATGTCTGACAGAGATTAAAATTAGAAATGTATTCCTGAACACATAAATATGATAGTACTGTGCTCAATCTGATTACTATAACTGTCATGCTTGAGTTGGCCTCCCTTTCTCAAAAATAGAATTTTTTATGTATCACACCACATTACAACACTGTTCATATTCAACATGTTAAATACAGCAGGCAAAAAAAAAAATATTAAAAAATAATTCTTCTGAGTTCTACTTCAAGAAAGTGTATTTGAGACAGTCAAACATACTACTTTTAGGAGGAAAAAATAAATAAATCAACCAAACTAACCCACAACAAAACAGAACAGAAATTTTTTGGAAAATTAAACTATGCCTCCTCTGATAGGAGATTCTGTATAAAAAATAGGTTGGAGACTTTAACACAAATATTTAATAAGGAGATAATTTTAATCTTGCTGTGTTTAAGCCCTGGTGTGTTGGGGATTTTTTGTTTGACTGTTAAATGTGTATGAGGCTGGTGGGATTTTTTGGGTCCTTATTGATTTGGTTTTTTGTTTATCTGCTAAATGAATATGAGGCTGTAAAAAGGACTAGGCTAGGAGACTAAAATGTACCTTTTGTTATTACTATGTGATGATATACTAAATAATTTTTTTAGTAATTTTGACATTTAAAGGATTCCTATAATGCCCTCTGTCTCCAATTATACAAAACCAATGTGTATATATAGCAAGAAGACCAGGGAGTAAAGTTTGGAGAAGTTCTCAACAACTGCACTGCCATTCATAGGTTGGGAACAAATATTTTGATATTCTGAAATGTGAAATCAGGTTCATTATCAGAAATAAGGAAAATCAGATAAATCAAGCCACTACTGGGAAAAGAAATCTGAAATGTTATTTTATAGTAAGGTAGGTGCCACGAACTATTAAGATGTTCTCCAAAAGATCACTTTTTATCTTAAGTAGATAGCATTGGTATGTTTTGTATGTCTTGCTCCTCCACACAAAGAAATGTCCATTTTGGCATTTCTGTGGATTGTGAGTTTTGCAGATCATTAATGCAAAGGAAAAATTAACGCAGAATCTGCAGGTGGAAAGCTTTACTGTGAGCAAAGATTAATATTTCTTCTGCCATCCTGAAGGGAATAGTTCAGGTATACTAGGATCTCTCCTAACTTCTGATCTTATTTTGAAGCTTTAGTTTCAGATTGTAGGGAAAGAAAGAGGAAATATAACAAAAAGCTGTGTGAAAGAGTTTGAATTCTAGTGCATCTAGAGAGATTTATTCCCCACTTTTAAGGGGGTATTACCAAAAAAAAAGAAAACAAGAGAATTATAAGTATGTTTTACATTTCTATTTTTATTGTCAGTCAGGCAAAGAAATTCTCAGCAAATACCTAACAGAGACTTTTGAAATTGTGTAAAAAAAACCAAGTAATTGAGTTATGACCACTCTATTACCATATCCAGGCAAATATTTCTTCTAAGTGACTCAGAATTACTATGGAAGTGATAGTGTTGGTATGTTCAGAGCTACCATCTGACACCACACTTTTTCAAAATCCCTGGAAGGTTATTCAGTCTCATCACCGAACATAGTGGTGTGAACTATAGAGATACTACCGAAATACTATTGCTACATGACTGAAGATTCTGCAGCACCAGCAAAGTTATCTTACCACAAAACCCCACTAACTCTTGCTACTAAAAATAACAGAGCACAAGAGGAAAGTAAAGGAGGGATGAGGTGTGTTACAAGTAAATGCAAAATTCAGGGTCCATTCCATTATAACAATATATGATTTTGATTCTTAAAACACTGGGAGAAGGTTAGTATTGAAACAGCACCACTTATCTGAATACTTAATACATTTTCATTTACCTTTGTAACATTTCTGTTGGGAAGGCAGGGGATTGGAAAGACAGGATAACATGATACTTCCTTCTCTAGTTGAGGTCTGGTGAAAGAAGTTTCCTAACTACATTGAATCAAAAAGGCACATCCTTGGAATGTGAGATTTTCCCACACCTCTAAATGCATGCAATAAATATGAGAAAACTTGTGGAATATGCTACATGAAAAACTTTCTTCTGTGAAAGCCAGTAAATTGATATTGATCGTTCATTGAGTTTTGCAGCCTTTCTAATCTGACCTTTGGATACCTGATACTGGAACTGTAGTACATCAAGAGTAGCAATACTGAATTTATTATAATTGCTTTTTTTCAGAAAAAAAAAAATATCTTCAGTTGATTTGTAGCAAGGTGGTTACTCAATGACCTCCATGGGTTTCATTGCCTCATAACTAAGGAAATAGAGGTGCATGCAGAACTGACCTGAGCCACAACAATACCAGGACTTAGAGGCCCAGTGTCTGTTAGGTGAGTTGCAAGGCAGGTCTGCTCCCACCTCTTTGCAGCATCCCAAGAACAGCACATTTCACACAGGGAGAGAGATTTGCTATGAGTGCTATAGCCCAGGGAGGTCTGAGAAATACACGTTGCAAGAAATCAAGAGAAGAGAGAGTGAAAGCACATCATCTATAAAACAGCTTGACCGCGCAAGTAAGTCTGATTACCTGCACTGTGCAACTATTGTCACACCAGCTCCACGGGGAGCACATTCATTTGTCACTTCCACCACACCATATCTCAAGACATGCAAGTATTACATCAAATGCATCCCTCAGCAGTTGGTTAGCAGCTCTCTTTCTGTCACCTCTCAATATATAATACCCAGGGCTACACAAGCTTCTCTCCACCACCCTATTTCTAACCTCTTGCAAAGCATCTGTGTGCACTGGCTTAAATCCACTAGTTTTGGCTTTTTCCCAGATCACTCATCATTTACAGGTATTTGCGTTTGAAGTAAGTGAGGGTGCTCCTGCTGGGGCTCCAGGGACGGTGGGACCCTACTTGGGGCAGGGTGCTGCTAGAGGGGCGTGACCCAGAGCGGGGCAAGGTGGCATAAGCAGAGGGAGAGGTGGAACGGGGTAAGTTGGTGTAGGAGGAGCGAGACAAGACATTGTAGGAGGATCGGGACAAGGAGCTGTAGGGAGCACGTGTGAGTATGCCATAGGTTGTGCGGGACAAGGGGGCATAGCCCAAGCGTCCTGTGGGGCTCCACGCTGAGGGAGTGGTGGGAGCCCAAGTCGAGTGGGAGCCCAAGCGAGCTGTGGTGTCACTGGAGGGACCCCACTGCTGGCCACATAACGAACGAGACCCTGGTGTGCCCACAAGCCGGGAGACCGAGCGAGTGGTGGGGGAACAGAGGGAGCGGGCAGTGGTGGCTGCCAGTGGGCGTGGGGTTGGAGGACACGGGGTACAGGCTGCTGACGAGTCCTCAGGGTGAGCAGCCGGCGAGCTGGTGGAGCGAGCTCCCCCAGCCCCTGGGGAGATGGAAGTGGGGGAGCACAGCGAGTGGGCTGCAGGGGGGCCCACTGGGCGAGAGGCTGGAGAGCACACTGAGTGGGCTGCTGGGGGTCCAACTGGGCGAGGGGATGCAGAGCACACAGAGTGGGTTGCTGGGGCACTCACAATCTGTACCCCTGCTGGGGTGGCACTACGCATGGCAGAGTGGGACACCGGAGATGCTGCTGGAGGGGGGCCTGGGGTGCACACACCGTGGGCTACTGGGATGGTCATGGGTTGGGAGGGTATGGTGGCCACTGGGCCGCAGAGAGGCTGGGCTGTGGGAGAGGGTGCAGAGCCACAGACAATGTGCGAGATGGAGGCAGCTGGAACTGCAATGGGAGCTGGTGGTTGCATCGGATTGCCAATGGTGCAGGCTACTGGAGAGCACACAGGGTGAGATGGCGGAACAGAAATATGGGTGGGAACTGCCTGAGTTGCTGCAGTGGGACCAGAGCCAGCCACAAAGTGGGTCAGCAGGGCACTCACAGCATTATTCGCGGGGACAGAGACAGAATAGGACATCGGCCCCCCTCCGCCTCCAGGTTGGTGCACAGGAGTGGGACCTGTCTCAAATACCACGTGAGGCATAGGAGGGCACAGGGGGTTGGATGCTGGGGCAGGCATGGAGCCATACATGGAAGGAGGCATCGGGGCATGAGTAGCAGGAGGTGCAGTCTCACATATGACGCGGAAGCCAGGATCGCAGCCCAGGTCGAAACCAGGGTTGACGCTTGGATTGAAGCCTTGGTTGCAGATGGAGTTGCACAAGGGATGGCCTGCAGGGAGGTACACGAAGTCGTACACAGGTTGGCCACTTGCATTGCAGTTTGGGTTGCACACTGGGATACATATATATTCACACATGGAGTTGAATGCAGGGTCTGCCACGGGGACAGGCCCCGAGTTGTTCATGGGGACAGAGACGTTCTCACACACATGGAGTGACCCATTCTGGCTGGTGGGCAGGATGCCGTTCTGGCCTGTGGAGCTGCACACTTCAGCCTTCGTGCATCCCTTGCAGTAGGCAAACTTGTGACATCCTAAGTTGGCCAGGAGCCGGTGGCTGCCAAGTCTGTAAGGTGTGAACTCCACAATGGTCCGTGCCTGTTGGTTGGATGCCAGTGTTCCCAAACTGGCCCCAGAGAAGGAAAAGAATTAGGGCCCTGGGTAGCTCAGAGACCTGAAATACTACAAGATGAGCATACACAATTATGTTTGATTTGCTACAGCATGTTTTGCAGAAACAAACTGTTTTAACAATTTTTGTTATTCTTTTCTTCCTCCAAAAAAAACCCCAAACCCATTCTGTGTTGTGAAAAGCATGGTAGCAACTACTGTTACAAAATAAGATTTGGAAAACTTCCATAGTAAGACCTGTGACTGGAACTGGAAACTCATTCATGACACTTTCCTGGATTCTTCAAAAAGGTAGCACCTTTCTGCCTCAAAGATACATTTATTGCTTCCCATTTCCAGTAGTCTAAGTCAGATTGTTCAGCTTTGTGGAATCAAGCTCATTATTATTCAGCAAGAACAATTCCTAATTGCTTGCCCTCAAAACTAGTCATACTTCTGACAGTTTTCCTTCTCATGAAGAACAGCAATTCATATTAATGAACAGCTACTTTTCCTAGATTGTTGTAACATCCTGGAAGCTTCAAGTTTCCTGTGATTAACGTGTTATGAGCTTAGAATGCATATTGCTATTTCTCACTGTCGTTTTCTAATTGTTCACGTATGTGGTGCCAGTTCATGAATATTTAGAGCAAATCTATTAAAAACTCAATAGGATTATAAGGGATGGAGGACCCAGCTAGAATTTCTTGTAATGAAAAGAGTGCATTCCCTTTCAGACAGAAATTAGAAACATACACTTAAATTAAATATTAAGAAAAATGAAGCAGCAGCTTATCTTGTCATCTCTAAATGATCCATCAGTTTCAAGAGGAGTGAGGCTTCTAGTGGAGCTTCATACTAATAAGGGGCAAAAATTCTAAACACCAAAGATATCAGAACTATTGTTTTCCTTAAAACCTGCCCTGATCTATCATACCTTAGTCAACCCCCAGTATTATCCCCATTTAAATAATTGATGATCTTACTCAATGGTCATGGGCTCTTTGAATAAACCACAGCCTTCCAATGTCATTACACAGTTCTTCATATCTTCCTGGAGAGGATTGCAGAAGGAGATCTCTGCAGTACATGGTACTTTCAGCCTGGGCTGGCTCAGTAGCTAGTCACAAAATAAACATACACATTTACATTTCATAACCCTTACAAAATTAACAATGAAGGAAAGGAAAAAGGAAAAAAAAAGGAAAAAGGAAATAAAAAGGAAAAAGGAAATAAAAAGGAAAAAGGAAATAAAAAGGAAAAAGGAAAAAAAAAGGAAAAAGGAAAAAAAAGGAAAAAGGAAAAAAAAGGAAAAAGGAAAAAAAAGGAAAAAGAAAAAAAAGGAAAAAGGAAAAAAAAAGGAAAAAGGAAAAAAAGGAAAAAGGAAAAAAAAGGAAAAAGGAAAAAAAAAGGAAAAAGGAAAAAAAAAGGAAAAAGGAAAAAAAAAGGAAAAAGGAAAAAAAAGGAAAAAGGAAAAAAAAGGAAAAAGGAAAAAAAAGGA
>JANHGL010003439.1:80310-95458 GCA_024611195.1 Ceyx melanurus | reverse complement strand
TTCTTCCTTGTGTTGACCCTAAACCTCTTGTGCTCCAACTTGCACCCATTGCCTCTCGTCCTGTCATTGGATGACAATTTTGTCACACACCGTTACTTTTGGACAATTCTTTGCTTCTACTAGTGGCATGGGAAAACAATTCTGGTACAGAATATTTTTTACTGAATCTGGAAGAAGCAAGCCTATTATCCATACCAGGCTGCACAGGAGAGAAACAGGTAGGTGAGCAATCACCAGATTTATGAATAATAATCTTTACAAACACAAACAGCAAAATACCTGAAAGTCCGTTACAACTTCAGATATATTTTTTCAATTAGCCATATCAATAGTTATGATCATGTCTTTCATTCATATATTCCAAACAAATATATCCTAGAAAATTATACACTCTAACAGAAAACCAAAGGAATAAAATGTAGAATGAGGTTTCTAATCCATAGTGTGATAAGCAGTGTATTCATTGTATCTCCCTCCCTCTTTTAGAATATGCACTGTGAGAATAACTGAACATCCAAACACTACCTCCCTTGTATCCCAGAAGGTAAGTGGATACACTTTTCCTCTGATTACATTTATTAGCATAAAATCAGAATCAAGTACATTGACTTATATGAGTCTTTCCTCCTTCCCTTCCTCTATACACTATTGGTTGCAATACCCCATGGTTACAGGGAAGACGGGGAGAGCCCATCACATCTCTGTTGTGTTGCAAAAGTGAGACAGAGATAACAGAGCATTTGTTACTCTGCAGTGAAAGGCTGAAAAGGAACAAAAGCAGCACCTTTCACTGTCATCCAGACTGGAAATCCACACCATGGGCAATGTGTACCCAGACACTGTTTTTATGGCTGTAGCAAGATGAGGGTAGAGGCAAAACCCTCAAAGATATAAAAATTAGGTGATATTGGGATAAACAAACAATGTCTGGTTTACAGTGTGTGGTGGGAAAGGTATTTAATTTTATTTACTCAGACTATCTCCTCCAAAAAGTTACTTTACTATAAGCTGATCAAATATTACTTTCCTTAAGCACTGTAATCCTTTTTCATACAATCCTGCAAGGTGCTAACCAATGGGCAAAGATGTTCAGCAGTCCCCTCTAGTATGGGAAGTCCTGAATAAAGTTCATTAGTTAGTCTGTCCATTTAAGCCTGTGCTGATTTATCAGGGTAAGCTTGTGCTGATTTATCAGGGTAAGCCTGTGCTGGAGGCAATTTTTAAGCTTTTTAATCTTAAAATGTTTGATTTCTTAAACACAGGAAGAACTGCTGTTTGAAGCTGATCCAAGGAGGGGGAGGAGGACCTATCTGGCAGATGTCAATTTGAGGCCTAGTAATAACAGCCTCCTCCAAGCAATGTAACTCGTCAAGATAATACTTACCCAGTCTGATCCTGCAGTGTCTTTTTTTTTAATTTCTATTTCTCTTTGGGTCTTCCTGAGATAAGGCTCTAAAAGGAAAAAGAAAAAAGAAAGAAAAAAAGAAAAGAAAAAACCTGCGCCACACCTGGAAAGCAAAGCATGTACAATCAGCTGTCTGCAACTTTCTGGCACAATCAAGACCGAAGTAAAAAAGTCTCTAATGTAAATGATCCACTGACATATGTCATGAGAATGGTTAGTGTCACAAAAGCATTGTGATAGGTGTCTGACATTAAGCTGTTAGTTAAAAGACTCCACATATCTCAGAAACTAAAGGTTTGCACAGTAGCTTAATAGTTGCAACTTTAGCAGTTGACCACAAGTTGTGGGCCAATGACCAACAACAGCTAATGATGGATGCCCCAATAAAAGACAATCATAGAATGTTAGGAGTTGGAAAGTACATCTAGAGATCATTGTTTCCAACCCAGAGCAGGATCACCCCAGGTAGGCCACACAAGTTTCCAGAGAGGGAGACTCCACAACCTCTCTAGTCAGCCTGTTCCAGGCTCTGTCACCCTCACAGGGAAGAAGTTTCTCCTCTTGTTGAGGTGGAACCTTCTGTGCTCTAGTTTATGGCCATTGTTCTTTGTCCTATTACTGGGCACTGCAGAGTAGAGGTTGAGTCCTTCTATTTCCTCTTCTCCCCTCAGATATTTATAGAAATTAATATGATCCCCCTTAGTCTTCTCCTCTCAAATCTAAACAACCCCAGGTTTTTCAGTCTTTCTTCACAGGGGAGAGGCTCAAGGCCCTTAATTACCTTTATAGCTCTCCATTGGACTCTTTCCAGTAGACCCTTGGCACTCTTAAACTGAGGAGTCCAAAACCAGATATGATATTCCCGGTGCTGTCTCTGTAGGGCAGAGTAGAGGGGAAGGAGAACCTCCCTAGACATGTTGGACATAGTTTTCTTAATGCAACCCAGGATGCCATTGGCCTAGATGAGTCAAAAGAAATAGAACCCTCAACAAAATACTTTATAGCACTTCCAAACTGAAACTGTCTAGTAACACTTCTATTAGGCAAGCAGAGAAGGTTTTCTATGGAAGATCCAGGGGGTCAATGGTTTATTCCCATTGACACAAGTACAATCCCAGAACAACAGGAATTCTACATGCTTATAATCCATGTTGCTGAGATTAGCACTTGACTCCCTGAGATGACTACTACTGCAACTGATTGTTGTCCCACTAGGTGGAAAACAGTCTCTTAATGTTTGTTGCCATTAGATACTCTGGTCTCAGAATGCAGTGGAAAAAAAATCAATAAAATGATGGCATGGTGCAAGGAACAATAGCTAATATTTAAATATGAAATCTTAACTCCACTAAACTAAGTGGGAATTTTACTGCATAACATTGTGGTCACAAATCTGGTGTAGTCTAGAGCCCAGCATGTTATCAGGTCCTCATGTATGGAGAGAACAAAGAATAACATTTTAAAAATCCCATTAAAATACTTGCTTTCCCTCCCAAGTACAAGATGGAAAAGTTCATATTTTCTGGGTTGGTTTTTTTTGTTTGTTTTTAATGGTAAAACATCTGTGATTCTATTGACCATATCAAATACAAAGCCTCTGGGATTTTTTGTCTGGGTGCTGGTATAACCCAACATAAGAACTATTCCCCATTTATTTTTTTTTGTGGAAGAAATGCCCTAAAGAATTTGCACACAGTTTTTATGCCTTTAAGGATGAGAATGGAGAGTGACATATGGGTCTAGTCATTGGTAAATTGTCACTTGCTATTGCTATGAAATAACATTGAAATTATCATTACAGCTATTTTGAGTAAGTATTTTCATTTGTTTTTCAATGATACCTACCAAGAATGAGGGAAGACACAAAGACTAAAACCTGTAACTGCAACGTGGTGTGTGGCATATATAAATGAGTTTTGTGGCGAATTCAGATACTTTGTGTCTGTAGCTTTCCATGAAGTTTTCCATTCCCAGATTTGACACATTCTAGAGAGAATGGACATCTGGACTCTTCCAAATACTCTTTTAGCGTATTATTCAGAAATTGAACTAGTGGCTATTGAATTATGGAATTATTTCACACATAGGTAAAAGCTGACATAAGTGTGATTGTCTTGAATGAGTTAGAAGCTACAATAAAATCCATTAAAATAATCAGACATTGCAAAAGGTCTGGAAGAGCAAAGGCTGAGCCTTTGCTGGCAGGGGTAGCATGGGTCAGTGAACTAATTCACAGTGCTTACATGTACAGATTCTATGTTTTACCAAGAAATTTTATGTTGCAGATTCATAAAGAAAGCATTTTGTAGCACAATACATTGGGTGGCACAGAACCACCTGACAAATTGACAATTCAGTTACTGCTCCTTTATAGCAATGTTCATCTCATGCACAGCTTGAATTTTGGACACAGAAAGTACCATTGAAAGATGAAAAAAAAACAAACCAAACAACAACAAAAAAAACACCCCACCCCACAACTAAATCTAATTCTACCATACCGGTTTTTAAGCTGGGCACCCCTCAGGCATACTATTCACTGTCCTTCTGACGTAAGAGGATGGAGGAGGTAAGTCAAACACTGTGGTAAAGTGGTTTATGGAATGAGTTGTTTTCTTGTCTTCTTCATAAAGACAGGACCATTTATAACCAAGAGTATTATAGTTTTGGCCCCAAGTGTCCATCCACTGGCAAAGCTGTGCCCGTGAAAAGCAGCCATGGCAGTAATGATAAAAAAAACCAACCAACCAAACAAAACAACACATAGGAAAAACAAGGCAATAAAGCTAGAGCAGTGTGTTGAAGATGTATAGATAAAAGCCTCATAAAACAGACCTGAGCAGACACAGTATGACACCTGAATTTCAACTCACTAAATCTAGAAATGTGTAACAGTGCAGTAATTCTTTTATACTGGGAGCAAAGCTGCTGGAGATATTACTTCCACCCACTGTCAGGGAATGCAATTTATTTGTATTTTTGATCTTACACATGAAAACAATCCAAAACTCTTCTGACTTATGGACAAGCAGAACTGGTGTTAAGTTTAAATTAATGCCGTAGCTCTTCAGTCTAGGAATGTATTTCTTACTTGCACTCAAGCCAGTTCATTCACTTATATTTTCTCTAAAGCCACAGTCTTTTGAAGACATTGCACTCGAACTTCCTCCCTGCCAAGTTTCTAAATTACAATGTGCTGTGTCCATGAGAAAACTGAAGATTTATTAGAACAAGGTGCCAGAATGTCTCACCCTCCCCCACATCACACCAGGGTAGTAGTAGCATATGAAAAGATACCATCAATACATTTTATCCCTGCAATATAGAAAAAAAAAATAAATTATCCTTTCCTAACACTATTTCTAAAAACATTGATTATAACAAAGTATTACAACTTTAAAAAAAAGGTTTACTGATCTCTAGAGTCTGGGGGAAGGCAGTTTTTAATTTCTCTCTCTTGATTTACTTTTGTTGATAAGCTTTTGTAAAGTTTTTGAAACATTCAATAAAATATTGAGATGTCACAAATGTTAGAAAATTACCATCACTTGTATTAGAAATTAATAATTGGCAATAATTGCCATTTCACAGCATGAGTTGAGACTGCATATTTTCCCTCATGTGTGATGTAGGAAATAATAGTTGTAGAGTCAACATTATGGTGTGGTTATGTTGGATTTATTGTGGAGACCATGGTTCATTAGGGAGCTTGACCACTTCTTTAACAGAAAAACTTTGCTTTTGTACTGTGTTGGTTTAAGCTTACAAATATAAGAAGGTGCACATGAAAAGGAGAAAATGAGTGCAGAGCACAGAATAGAAGAAAGAGCTTGGATTTTCAAGTGGGATGCAGGTCAGAAAAAGTATTGTCTTGTACATGATACATGCATTTTTTCCTCAAAGCACAGTGGTAGCACAAATTGAAACCATCCTGGAGAGTGTACAGAAGAGTTTATGAAATCTTGAATTGTTAGACATTTGTTACTAATAATTCGAATTAGCAATTTTCATGAACACAAACCGTGATTATCCTCTTCTAGTCAGAATAGGACTTCATGATTTAATGCAAATAGGTCATGTGCCAAAAACACAGTTGTTTTAAGTATGAGGATTGAGTTGCTTCTCAAAATATCAACAGGTAAAATAAATATGTCCAGGAAATTTATTAACAATTGCCACTTTCTCCCTCCCACTATTTGTGAAAGGCAGTTCTGATGCTGAATGTGGTGAGCACAGTGTGTGTATGGTAGATATGAATAGCTCCTTCTTGCCATATCAGCATTATGTCAATAAAGAAGGTAGGAAAATCAATTTGCTTTTGAAACATTAGAACACAAGCTAGGGAAGTGTGAAGCAAGGGGAGATTTGTCACCAGTTTCACAGTGGCCAGAGTTTCACCCTGGGCTTTTTTCAAGATTGAATCCAGTTCTGAAACACTGAAATAGATTCCTTTTCTTTTTAAAATTGTATTTTGGTACATTTTTATATTCTGCTTTGATTGTTTAGACAAAGTCCACAAGGTGATATCTCAAACAACTGGGAAGTATCCACTGGCATCTTCTCTCAAGGGTGAATTTCCCTCAGCAGAATGAGCATATAAATGACAATGATAAAATTTCTATTTGCTGAAAAGCAAACTATTGTGTTACCAACCCTCTGTTCACTTAAAGGGGAGGTAAGTTAGGGGAGGGAAGAACCAGTTTCAGAATGTCATTATTACAGTCCCTAAATCATGCAAAGCAACAGCCAGTGTTTAACTGATAACTTTTTAGTTCATTAAATAATAGCAAAGATTTCCTTTAGGTTAGGTAGATCCTAAGACAAACGATCAGTAGATTTACTAGAGCACTGGGAGATCAGAAGACTCAGGACTACACTAGAAGAGTGGTGGAAATCATCATTAAGGTGCCATTAGCCTATTAATATGCTGTCACGATCCAATATTGGATACATGGCAATTTTTAATGAAAGGTTTAAAGGTGATCCCCAAATGGTGAAATTAAGATACAAACGAGGTCAAATGCCACATGCACGACAAAGTTTTATTACAATAACAAAACAGAGTTTCTAGAGCAAACAGGAGAGTAGGGGGAAAACAGAAACAGAAAAAAAAAGAAGAAAGCAGAGTACAACAAGCGATAGTATAGTCACCATCACAGTCTAGCGATGACGTCAGTGGGGAAGAGAACTTCTTTCTTCCTTTCCCAGGAAATTGCTTCTTCTTCTTTTCCCGGAGGAAATGCTTCTGAAAACTCCATCCATCATAAAGCGGATTTTATACAGTTTTTCCACTACAACCCCTTCCTCCCCCTGTACAAGTGAGAAATTCCTTCTGCTCCTTTGAGATAAGGGGGGGTGTAGTTAGCACAGTGCTTAGTTTGGCTAATTGCAGAGATCAGCCATCGTAAGTCAACAGACGGCCTCAGGGTCCATTTATCTGAAAAGGCCTTCTTGGTGCCGGCTTCAGACCTCTTCCAATCTCCAATCTCAGGCACACCCACCTCAGGGGGTGATGTTGAAATATTTCTTTACCCTTGTTCAACTGTTCAGATGTCTCCAGATAGACAACAGATACCTTGATTGTCTTAACGACTTAGATTGTTTGAGTCAAAACATTATATGACCTACATATCACAGTCTCACATTAGATCAGAATCTGAGGACTTCATTGCTAATACTTGTAGGAAAACAGGGGCACAGAAGTGAAGACTTTTCTCCTGTGAATTTTCTTTATGGAGAGTTTTTTTACAGAAGGAGATTTTCATTATATACACATGCTAGTGTATCTTCTTTGAAGGGATTGATCTCAGTCAACTACAGCTGTTCAAAAGGTAAGTATCTAATATAAACTCTTTTTTTTTATAACATAAAACCTTCTCTCCTCCAGACTGAAAAACCCCAACTCTCTCAGCCTGTCCTCACAGGAGAGGTGTTGTATGCCACTGATCTTCAACGGCCTTCTCTGGATCCAGTCAAGCATGACAATGTTTTTCTTATGCTGGGCATCCCAGAGCTGAACACAGTAGTCCAGGTGGAGAGTAGCCAGAGTGGAGTGTTAGAATCATCTCCCTCAACCTGATGACCATGTTTCTTTTGAATCAGCCCATGACCAGATTTCCAGGTCATGTCCATCTTTTCATCCACCAGTACTCCCAAATTTTCTGCAGTTCTTTTCTCAATCCCTTCATACCCCAGTCTGTACTGATACGGGGGACTGCCCTGACCCAGAGACAAGACCTTGAACTTGGCCTTGGTGAACTTCATGAAGTTCAGGATGAATGACTGAACCCAAGAAGTGGTGGTGAATGGAGTTAATTTCAGCAGGTGGGTGTCCCGCAGGGCCCAAAACTGGGGCTTGTCCTGTTTAATGTCTTTATCAATGATCTTGAGGAAGAGATTGAGAGCACCCTCAGTATGTTTGCAGACAAGATCAAGTTAGGTGGGAGTTGATCTCCTTAAGGGTAGGAATGCTCTTCAGGGGTACAAGGTGGATTGATGGATCAATGCTAATGTTATGAGGTTCAATAAGGCCAAGTGCTAGGTCCTGCACTTGGGCCACAACACCCCCAATGCAATGCAACAGGCTTGGGGAGGAGTGGCTGCAAAGCTGACCAGTGGAAAAGGACCTGGTAATGTTGATCAACACCCAGATGAAGATGAGCCAGCAGTGTGCCCAGGTGGCCAAGAATGACAGTGACATCCTGGCCAGTAACAGGAATAGTGTGGACAGCAGAACAGGGCAGGGATTGTCCCCGTATACTTGACTGTGAAGAACCTGTGAAACTTCACCTTGAATACTGGGTTTAGTTTTGGATCCCTCACTATGAGAAAGATATCAAGATGCTGGAGCATGTCCAAAGAAGGGCAGTGAAGCTGGTAAAGGATCTGTAGAGCAAGTTTTATGAGGAACAGCTGAGGAGCTTGCACTTGTTCAGCCTGGAGAAAAGGAGGCTGAGAGAGATATAATATATATTATACAGCTACCTCAAAGGAGGTTATGGAAAGGTGGGTTTCAGTCTCTTCTACCAGGTAACAAGTGGCAAGAATAAATTGCCTCAGGTTGCACTGGAGGAGGTGTATTTAAATATTAGGAAAACCTTCTTCACCGAAAAGATTGTTAAACAGTGGAACAGGCTGCCCAAAGAGGTGTTGGAGTTACCATCCCTGAAGATATTTAAAAGACGTGTAGATGAGGTGCTGAGGGACATGGTTTAGTGGTGAGATTGGAAGTGCTGGGTTAATGGTTGGATTTCCTTGTTCTTTTCTTACAGTGTGTGACAATTTCCTGAATTACATAATTTGCCATATTCCTGAGCTACTTATTGTTCAGATGCCAATATCAGCATATATTATTTACCAGAAAAACATTATTAAGGAGACTAAGAAGATAATTAATTACTTGGATAAAAGTCTTGACAAAAGAAACTAAGTTTGAGAAAATGAGAGATAGATGGGAAAAGAGTTATTAATATCCTATATGTATTTTGCACTAGGAAAACAACAAAAGCATTCTACAGAATGTGACTGTCTGCATCATGATAAAATATATTTTATAACCAAGAAGCTTTATATGTAGTAGCTGCTGAAGAGGGAGAACTTGCTTTTTGAGTACATTATTATATTTAGAAACCTAAAAAGTTTTGGTGAATGAGATTAGAAAAACACTCACATTAGTAGGTACCAGGTACCAGTTTCATCAGATAGAGAGTTTAACTTCTGAATACTTCTCTTAAGAGCTTTACTGAGTATGCAGTAAGAACTTGCAATTTCTTCTTGTGCTCTAAACTGAAATTTGCACAAATGTGGAAGTCACAGTCTTCCAGTTACCTTTAGTAAGTGTGAAAAATCTAGTCAGAGACAGCCTCGTGATGCAGAAAATACCTCAGCCCCTCGAGAAAATAAGGAAAAGAATTATATTTATAAAAAAAAAGATATTTTGTTACTGAGTTAAGCAAAAAGGGCAAATGCTTTTTATTTTATCAATCTGACACCATAGTCTAATCACTTGAATATAAATAATATTGAGATTTTGTATATGGAAGTCAATGTAATGACAGTAATGTTTTCGTTTGAGATACACGGTGTAGACTCGCTTCCTAAGATGCAATGATGCAAAAGTGTCCCTGTGCGTTCTTGGAGGCATTTGCAGCTTTTCTGATGGAGACTGAGGAGCTGTAGGTCGATAACTGCAAAACCCAAATAATGTATTTCTTTTCTTTTTCAGGTAATACTTAGGTCTTGAGCAATACATTTTCAGGACTTCAGACTGTTGACTAGCTGACTTTAATATTATGGCTATATTTTGGTTGGTTATATTTGTTATACTGTGATGCTATCACCATATTTTTCCATGTGTCCTCTGAGACAGCCATCCCTTTCTGGTATTTACTGTCATGACACCCTTGTGACCATGGCTGCAAATACATTTCTGACAGTTCAGGTCTCTGTGTCAGTTGCTCTTTTTGTGGACAGAGTAATGAGAACTACCCCATTCCTTACCAAAATATTTCTGTATTTTTTATAAAATGTATATGTTTTAATTATGGACAATATTTTGTTTCTGATCTGTTATAGTTTATGTAGGCCTATGACTGTTACAGTATATCAGCCATTTCTAGGAGCTGGTGTTTTAAGCAATCATTAATTGAGCAACATATTTTGAATTTGGATGGGTTGTTCCTTTTCCTTCCTGATCTCAGGAAAGACGACATCCCATGAACTGCCTTTTTGATGTAAGCATATTTGTGTGCAAAAAGCCATGTATAATGATGACTAACAACTGCATGGAAGTGGGTTCTGGAGAGAGATGTGCACAGAAAGTAGGGCAGAGGAAAGACTTTCATCAGTGAAAACATTAAAAAGACTTGTGTGTGATACAAAACAGTGTATTAAGAAGTTACATGACCTTCATGATTCAGGATTTTGTCCAACAGGATGTTTTCTTACATGCTTTGTCTTCTACCCATATGAATATAAGAGACTCTGTCAGTGTCAAGGCAGCACCTTGTCTGTTTGGGAAGCCTCTAGAATCCAAATTCCCCTGACATAAAGGCAGAAACTGTGCAAGAATAAAGGAAATTATATTTCATGCTCTAGCTTTAGATTATGTTTGACATGATAACTGAGAATTTCCCAGTCTGAGCTTGGTGTAATTACTGCAATCCCTCTGAAAAAGAAAGCTGATATTTAATAATATATTCCTTTGAAATGTTAAGCTAATAAAAAAGTATAATTTTCTTTGTTTTGTGTTTTTTAAGGGATAACTACTACTACACGAGGCTGAAGGTAACAAATCTTTCCTGGTCTTCCTGATACCTCTGTGACCACATCCAAATGCTGAGGAAAATCTGTCAAGCTGGAAGCATTTTGCTGACAGTTTCACATCCTAAAATGAGCTGAGAGCAGGCCTAATCCAGCTGTTTTCTGGGTACTTAACTATGTAGTCTGATGGTGGTAGAACAGTTGCAGATGCACAGTATAATTATGTCTGTATGATAGTAATTATTTTAACAGCTGCCATTACTTTAGATTTTTCCAAGAATGAATAATTTGTGAGCAAGTTGTGGAATGAGCTATTTTTCCTTTGTGAGATAGTGAATTTATAACCAGACTGGGGGCTGCTTTTGATTCTTATCAATTCTTTTGAGTTTTATACTTTCGAGATTTATAGCATATTATTTCCTCTGCAAATGGATTTCTTCTCATACAATTTGTTTATTTTGTAATCCTACCAGTTTATGTGGAAAAAAAACCCAACACAACCCTTTAATATGAAAAAGTGTCTTTGAAGCAGAAATTGAAAGCAGTCAGTTCAGTAGTTTAAGGGTCTGGAATGGATGAGACTTTCTATAATATATTTATATGAAGAACATAATATCTATGTCAGTTGGGTCACCTAAAGAAACTCCTATGGGAGAAAGGACATTATCCCTATGGCACTAGCAGTGAGGTATTCCAGATGTGGACAGGGATGTTTCAAAGCAGAGAGTCTGTGTGGGGCAAAACAGCCATAACTGATCCTGAAATATTTGCCTTAATAAGTGGAAAATGCTGGTTTAAGAAATACAGAGTCAAGGTTTTGGTTAATACATTGGCTGAGATGCCACAGTAACATTGGAGCATCTGGTCGTTAACATTATGTGACATTACTCCTGATCTAATTATCACTTATTATCACTGTTCACACTGCTGGCTCCTCATTGAGAGTGAGGAGAAGTTTGTGACTTGTAATGTCAGGGAGTTGGTACAGGGACAAATATTTATGACGTATAAATCAGTGCAGTTTTGTGACTTCAAGTTAAGACACACCATGTCCTATTTCAGAAAAGCCTGAAGGCTGATGTTTAATTCCACCATTATTCAGAGGAGTAGTTACATCCAGGAAGTATATATTACCAAAAACAAAGCTTACCTAATAACCTTTTAGCATTTATGTGATTGTAACTGTGAAAAAAATTGATTATAGGAATTCACCAGACACAAATATCCAAATAACATTTGTTAAAACCCTAAGAATCATAAAATGGAGGGGAAAAAATTTACCTGAAGCAGAAAGCAAATGTGTAAGTGCTAATAACAAGGACCAGATTTTGTTGTTGTTGCTTGGTTTTTGTTTTTGTTTTCTTTCCTGTGGTACATGAATCTGTCTTTATTAGCCTCCAAGGCTGAAAAGCAATGGTAGGAAAGTGACCAAAATATATTCAAAAGAGGACATTAAAAAACTGGGAAGGTAAACAAAATGGAGATAACATGTATTTTAATTCCAGTATCATGTTGGTGGTTTAATTCCTACATCTTCATTTTGAGTGCACATAGATGACAATATTTTCCTTTGTACCTTCGTCACCTCAGTCACTGATCCCAAGAGAAATATCTCTGCTTCCAGCTAAAATATTTTCTGGGGAGATGCCATTTTATTAAAATCAATAAATCAATCAATCAAACAATCAGTTGATCAATTAATTAATCAATCTCCTAATTTGTTTTTTTGTTAATGTTAAATCTATTTTTTGTAAGATTAATATTCCTAAACCAAAGCTTAAGCTTTCTGCTGGAAAACCCATATATAACTTGAAAAACTTAATCTGAACGTTTTGGAAAAATATAGAGAAATATTAACGGGTCATCACAAGAAAGTGCCAGAAGTTTGAGTTTGAAGTTTGAAATTTAACACAGGGGAATCACACAATTCTAGGCACTGGCAAAGTTGTCTGTTAGCAGTATTTCAAGTGGGAACTTAATGCAAGTAAGAAAATATCCCAACTGGAAGGAAATGCAATAATGATCATATGAAGTAAAGGTTTAATACAAAAAAAAAACAAACAAACAAACAAAAAAACCCCCAAACAAATAAATTTAGAGAGGTGGAGAAAGAAATGAACCAAGTCAGTTAATATCTGTACTTCCATGAGAATTTCCCATTAAAATATTATCAGAAAGCTCTCTGCAAAGGGAAACAGTGTTGTGCTTTGGAGTTACTTGCAATTCACAGACTGTTCTTCTTCAGTTTTCTGAAAAAAAAGCAAACCATTGAAACAAACAATTTTCAAGTGGAAATCTTTCAGAAGTTCTTTGTTTGGACAACAATTACAGTTAAACTGACTTGATACTAGAGAGCTGACATTTTACTTTCAAATGGTCACCTACAGCACCAATAGCTTCAGTGACAAAATGTTGTCAAAACCATAAATACAAAAAGATAGACTCTGTATGCTGTCTGTGTGTTGTGCTGCCCTGATATAATTGGATAGTGAAACAAATCTAGAGGTATCCATGATCTATGACTAAAAAAGAACTGTGTGCTGGATGGTACTTCATTGTATCTAGTTTCTGATGTGTATCATGTTGAAAGAGTTTCTCAGGACATTGGCTCATTCCTGTTCCCCAAAAATGCTTTTCATTGAGAGGAAAAGATCAAATCCCAAAGTTGAGGAAATAAAGCCTGAATTGTTTCTGTCTTCTTCAACAACCACTGTTCGCTGTTTTCATTTCCCCTTCCTTCTCCCCTACTTCCATTGCTCCTGTTGTTTCAGCTGCTGCTCTGTTTCCCTTTCATCTTGTCGATCCCTGCCACCAGTGAGGGTCTGAGTTCTCAATCCCTTGAGGCTGGCAGCAGCTTTCTCACATTTTGCTTTCTCTGCTGAGATGAAAAGACCACTGCATTGTTTATCTCCTGTGGTATCACTTTCTTCTTCTGGTACTTGTTTGCATAGTGCCCCCTTCTCTCCTGAGAACATATCTTATTTCCCGGCTTCATCAGGATATTTACCTCTTGAGTTTCTGTCATACTGACTCAACCATCCAGGAGGCTTTCATCTTCCTAATCTACCTAGAGCTGGAGCTAGTTACATCCAGAGGGGTAAATTGAACAGGACTGATATTATTATTTGTAAGGATATTATTGCAGAGCAAGTGATCTCTGAGAGCCTCTGCAGGTGGAAGCCATCTGCACTCTAAGATCCTAGCTCAAGCCTACATCTCTTCAGGCAGATATACTCATTCCTTGCCATGCTGTCATCCTACCACCTCTTTGACCAAATGATTAAGCAAACTTCTTGAGTTCATGGTTTATGGTTGTTCTTCTAAAGTTCCTTAGGCTTTCCACCTGACTTTTGAGACAACACTATCGATTAATATTGGCAAGTCACTACCAACAGTGCACTTTGTTGTGGCTCTGAGGACCTCACAGAACAGCAGCAGGTGGCATGAAACATGGTTTTTCTGCTTTAGAAAATCATGGAGAAGGACCAAGTGCAAAGTCCCCAAAACAGTATTGAAGAATGACAATTATGCAAATGATTTTCTCATACAGAGTAAAAAAGAAAACATATATTGGTACGTGTATATTACTGTTTACTATTTACAAATGCTGGACTGTACTGTCTCTGATTCTTCTCATTTATTTTATTGTCATCAATCTGATAAAACCACTAACAATTATCTGTGATATTAGGACAAAAATGTCTTTATTTCACTCTTCCTTTTTCTATTGTGTTTTTTTGGGGGTTGTTTTTTCTTTCTTCATTTTAACCATCAATATGCCCACTATCGTATTTTTATTATATAATAAAACGGGAAAACATAGAAATATGCATGGATTCAGAGTTTTTTATTAAAAATGGGAACTATGAATTCAGACACAACAACATAGCCAGTGGTGAACAAAGATGCACAGAACCTGTACTTAATTGTAACATGGTCTCTTTGGTTAGACAAGATGGACACATTTCATACTAGAGAAACTGTGTAGAAACTATATTATGACACAAAGAAATAGTAAGGTGTGTAGTCATTTTTTTTTTCTAAAAGAATTGCTCAGCCAAACATGGATAAATCCAGGTCTTGTTCCTTGATATATTCATGGGTCTCTCATGGATAAAAGTATAAGAATGTACCAAAAAATATTGACAATGCAGTATAATGTATTAGTGTAAAATGTTATACTGAAAAATAAAGTCAATATTGAACCCATAAATTGCTTTTTGCTAATACACAGGCAACTGTTGGCCTTGCTTCGTGTTGTTTTACATAAATGGAAAAAGATCATTTTTGCTAGTCTTCTGGCAGAGGTATGAGAGATGATTGTGTGGGAAACCAAATAAAGAAATTGACCATATTAAAAGTAAGGAGAAATAAATATCAGAAAGAAAAGAAAAAGAAAAGAAAAGAAAAAGAAAAGAAAAAAAAGAAAAGAAAAGAAAGAAAAGAAAAGAAAAGAAAAGAAAAGAAAAGAAAAGAAAAGAA
>JANHGL010003439.1:61309-72645 GCA_024611195.1 Ceyx melanurus | reverse complement strand
TCACCTTTCCTTTGTTTAATTTCCATTATCCCTGGCTGGATTCTGATGTTTTTGATGTGGTAGCTCAATGTCATTACTGAACACAGCATATAATAGGTCACATTCTCTTATCAGTTACACTCATACAGTGCCATGCACATGAGGTCATTGTGACTGTAGGGGTGAGAACTTGTGTTGACCCATTATCATGTTCCCTTTGGTCAATAGTTAGAGGCACAAAATGGTGACGTATAGATGGAATACCAGGCAGTCAAAAAAGTGATTATAACTAAGATGATTTCTATGTGCTTCATACCCACAGATCATTTAATCAACTTTCGATCAATGAAATTGAATGATGGTTTACTAAGAAATATTTCTGCTTTTGACATATTTCCAAACTTGCTCTTAATTATTCTTTATTAGTAGTTTAATTTTCTGTGGTAGTTCCTTGGAGTTGTAGATTGCAGATGGTTACAACAGAAGCAATTAGGACATGCCCAACTAAATTCATCAGGTTCTATAGTCCCTTATATATATTCAACAGAGCTTATTTTCCTTTTAAGATATTAGTGTCCTCAGCCATAGTTCTCTTAATACATGATTTATTTGGTCTTGATCTTCTTTAAGATAAAACACACAGAAAGAATATTTGGACTCCTTTTATGTTATTTGAGCAGTAGAATATGGAAATACAGAACCCACTAAAGCAGCACGGAGGCAGAACAGGTGTAAACAGAAGCCTTTTATCTTTAAGGATAGTACAATAATCAGATTTGTTTTATCTTTCCTGGCAGTAGATTTTTTTTTTTTTTTTATGATGTAGCTGAAAGTAAATGAGATAAATAAGGATCAGCTTATCATGCAACTGCAGCTTTCCATCACAAGATTGTATGGGGACTACATTATTTATGGTCTCTATGATTTACAGCCCTTCTGCAATCTGTAAAATAGACAGAGGCTCTCATTGTTCCTATATACACATGTGCTTCATCTCACAGCTTTGTAATGAGACCATTTGTAATGAAGAGAGAAAATAAATTCAAATGCACTAAACCCAGGTTTTGTATGGAAATTCAGAATTCCCATCTGTTCCCTTCCACCATGAGTTATCAAATACGGAAGACAATTTTTGTCTTATTCTTACCATAGAGGGTATAGTTTCTCTCCTGTCCTTGTACAGCCATCTCACAGAATAACAGAATGTTAGGGATTGGAAGAGATCTAGAAGATCATCTAGTCCAACACCCCCGCCAGAGCAGGATCACCTAGACTAAGTCACCCAGGAACAGATCCAGGCAGGTCTTGAATGTCTCCAGAGAAAGAGACACCACAATCTCCCTGGGAATCCCGTTCCAGAGCTCTGTCACCTTCACTGGGAAAATGTTTTTCCTGTGTTGACCTCAAACCTCTTGTGGTCCAGCTTACTCCCATTGCCTCTTGTCCTGTCACTGGATGACACTGAGAAGAACCTGGCTCCATCCTCCCTACACTCACCCTTAACATATTTATAGACATTGATGAGGTCCCCCTCAGTCTCCTCTTCTCCAGGCTAAAGAGCCCCAGCTCTCTCAGCCTCTCCTCATAAGGGAGATGCTCCACTCCATCATCTTGGTGGCCCTGTGCTGGACTGTCTCCAGTAGTTCGCTTTATTTCTTGAACTGGGGTGCCCAAAACTGGACACAGGATTCCAGGTGGGACCTCACCTATGCAGAGTAGAGGGGGAGGAGAACCTCCCTTGACCTGCTGGCCAACTCTTCCCAATGCAACACAGAATGCCATTGGCCTTCTTGGCCACAAGGGCGCATTGCTGGCTCTTGGTCGTCCCCCTGTACACCAGGACCCCCAGGTTTCTTTCTCCAGAGCTGCTCTCCAATAGATCAGCCTTCAGCCTGTATTGATACATGGGGCTGTTCATAGATGAAGGGCTCTTTAGAGGGCTGAGGGTGTACTCTATCCCTTTGACCAGGTCATTGATGAATATATTGAATAACACTGGACCCAGCACTGACCCTTGGGAGACACCACAAGTCACAGGCCTCCATACAGTCTCTGCTCCACTGACCACAACTCTCTGGTCTCTATTCTTCAGCCAGTTCACAATCCACCTCACTGCACAACCACTCTATCCTCACTTCTTAAGCTTGGCTGTGAGGCTCCCATGGGAGACAGTATCAAAAGACTTTCTGAAGTCAAGGAATACCACATCCACTTCACTTCCCTCATCTATCCATCTACTGATATCATCATAAAAGGTTATCAGATTAGTCAAGCATGATTTCCCCTTACAGAATCCATGTTGACTACATGTGATAAGCCTCCTTTCCTCTAGATGCTTAGAGATGGCAGCAAGGACAAGCTGTTCCATCACCTTTCCAGGGGTGGGGGTGAGGCTGATGGGCCTGTAGTTACCCAGGTCCTCCTTTTTTCTCTTTTTGAAGATTGGGATGACATTGGCCTTTCTTCAGTCCTCAGGCACCTCTCCTGTTCTCCAGGACCTTTCAAAAATTATGAAGAGTGGACTGGCAATAACCTCTGCCATCTCAATCATGGGAGTATCCGATCAGAGCCCATAGACTTGTGGATGTCCAGTTTGCTCAACTGATCTCTACCCCAAGCCTCTTCAACTGAGGTAAAAATTCCTCCCTTCAAAATTCCTCTATGGTCTTGCAGGCCTGGGACTCCTTGTAGCTGGCCTTAGTAGTAAAGACTGAGGCAAAGTTTGCATTCAGTAACTCAACCTTCTCTCTGTCCTCAGTCACCAGGGCATTCACTTCATGCTGTGGCAGGCAGACATTACCTCTACACTTCCTTTTGCCTTCAACATATTTGTAGAAGTTTTTTTTGCTGTCCCTGACATCCCTCACCAGCTTAATTTCATGGGAGGCCTTAGCTTTCCTTGTTGCATCCCTGCATCCTTTGACAAACTCCCTATATTCTTCCCAGGTGGCCTGTCCCTCCTTCCGTGTTTTATCTATTTCCCTCTTCTACTTAAGTTTGTCCATTAACTCCCTGCTCAGCCATGCAGGTCTCCTAACTCTCTTACTAGATTTCCTGCTCTTTGAGATACACTTATCTTGAGCCTGAAGGAAATGGCATTTGAATATTAGCCAGCTTTCTTGGTCCCCCTTGCCCTCCAGGGCCCTGTCCCATGGGACTTTTCCAAGCAGTTCCCTGAGAAGGTCAGGTTGGCCTTTTTGAAGTCTAACCCTTAACTAGTTCCTCTTTGTTGGTCAGTTCAAGGTCCAGCATCACTGCTCTCCTTGTCAACACCTCCAACACCTTCATTAGGAAGTTATGGTGCGGAGAAACCTACTAGACTGCACATGCCTGGCTGTGTAGCTTTCTCAACAAATGTCAGGGTAACTAAAGTCCCCCATGACGACCAGAGCCTGTGATTCCGAGGCTACTTCCAGCTGCTTGTAGAAGGCCTCATCAACTTCCTTATCCTGATCAGGTGGCCTATAGTAAACAACTACTACAACGTCTCCGATAGTAGTCTCCCCCTTAATCCTTACCCACAAGCTTTCAACCTGCTCCTCATTACCCCCCAGGGAGAGCTCCATACATTCCAATTGCTCTCTCATTCCAATTGCTCTCTCACATAGAGAGCAACTCCACCACCTCTCCTTGTCAGCCTATTCTTCCTAAAAAGGGCATATCCATCCATGATTGTTCCAGTCATGAGAGCTGTCCCACCATGTCTCAGTGATTGCAATGAGATCATGGTTCTGAGATCACACACAGATCTCTAGCTCATCCTGTTTATTCTCCATGCTATGTGCATTTGTGTACAGACATTTTAGTGTGTTTGTAATGCTAGAGTACCAACTGACTGCTACCAACTCTGAGGTAGTTTCTGTAGGACAGGTTTTTCCCCTTTACCCCTTCGTATCTAGTTTAAAGGTCTATCAATAAGCCCAGCCAATTTTTGTGCAAGAAGCCTTCTTCCCCTATGAGAGAGATGTACCCCATCTGATGCCAGCAGACCAGGAGTCATATCTCCTCTTCCAGAAAGAGATCAACTGTTTCCATACTGCTCCCTATGACTTAAGATAACTATAAATCCTGAGAAAATCAGGATTCACCAGTATGCTGGGATGCCCTGAGGCCATAGCAGTGTTCTAGGGGAATAGGAAAGTCCGTATAGTGACCTCATACGTGTTTCAACAGAAATAAAGAAGATTGAAAGCTCCTTCTGCACAACTTTGCATTTCCACTGTCATCCCAGACCACCCTAGTCTACTTATTACTTGTCAGTCCACATATGAAAGCCTAAGAACAAAATTATCATAAAACTACCCAACTTATAATTAATTTAATGTGATTGCTTCCAGGTTTCTTCCATTTTTTTGTGTGCTTCTGATTTTCTCTTATGTGAAACAAGAGACAAAAACAATAGATTGGGGTGGAGAAGAAGAGATCTTTTATTTTGTTCTGAACAAATTTAGATTCAAAGTCAGTGACACTTCCCCAGCCAAACTACTTCACTGTCCCATCTGACAAAAGGTTTCTCTGTTGCCAGGGTCCTGACATTTTATGCTGCAATCAGGCCACCTCTTGGGTATGGGTGGGATTTTCCCCCCTCCAAGAGCTCACATATGGGGATGTTTATCCTTCAGGAAGTTGAGCTATCTGTTAATTTCTTCCTCGGCCACAGATTTTCCCTCATTTCCACTGGCACTTACTCATTCTGCACCAGAAAATGCAAGATGTGGCCCCTCATATCCTCTGGATACACAGCTTTGCATCCTGATGCAAAGATCCTAGAAGATCAGTCCAGTTCTTATCCCTACTCCTAACTTCATTTGTGTTGTCTGTAACCTAATGATTCACTATCTTTATAAGAAGCTGAGGAATGAAGGCTTAAATGCTGTCAGTCTAAAATGAGGTGTTGAAGATATCTACATACTAAGTTCTCTCTTATTTATTATTAAAATTTAGATTGTAGTTTCTGTTTTGCTTCATAACATAAATGAATCTGTTTATGTGTTATGAAGTAGTATACTTTGAGTAAGTCTTGGGTCACTTCAAAGACTTCACATTTGGACTCTTTCTATGTAGCCTTTACAGGCATGAGCCAGACTCAAGGCTGCTCAAGCAGCTGCATGCAGAGATGTAGAAATCTTTTCTAGGGAAGACAACAATGAAAGATCAGGTAATGTGGCCACAGCCAGTGTTAGGTAGCAGGCAAGATAGGATGGATTGCTATTTTGAATTTGCATGCTTTACTTCCAGCTAGAACATGCCAAATGAGAGTTTAAATTAATGAGTGTTAAAATGCACAGGAAAACACTGTATTTCTCACCTGTGACTGTTTTGGTTTTTTTTTTCCTATAATGTGCATGTCATAGTAGAAGCACTTCTATTGTCAGTAGAAGAGATTTAGTGGAAATTGCAAGGATTTTAAAGACTATTTCAGTATTTGGTGAAGGATTAAATGCACTAGTGTTCCAAATTCTACAATTTCTTTTACCAAAGTGCTGGTTAACTTGTCTTGAGAATTCATACTTATTATTTCTATGGGAGACATAGATTACAAAATGAAAAGTGGAATTTATTTTGAGTCACAAATAGAAGTTTAAAAGGTAATAAATTGCGATTAGCTTTTAAAACTTCTTTGCACATTTGTTTGTATTATGCTTCACTCCATCTCAGAAACTCTTCTTTTAAACAGTTCAATAGAATAAAAAGGTGTTAACTTGTAATCTGGGAAAATATTTCAGATTGAATCAGGATGAAAATAACTCAAGGAATGTAATGTTGAAATCACTACAGACTGAACCAGAGTGACCCTATATGGTAATTTTGTATGGTAATGGTAGTTAATTACTTAAATAAGTTTAAAATTAGTTCTTTATCTTATTGTTATGGAATAAAACCCAGTGAAGGACTCAGATGGTTAAGATGCCTCCTTGCAGTTTTGATCAAGTCACTCTTACTGAACTAGTAAGTTTTAAATGCCAAGAAGTGCTATTGATACTTTACTGCACATGTTTTGATCCCCTTCGAAGACTACAGTAATTTGGATAAATTTATGTTTAAAGAGAGATTTCTAAGTGTCCAATATATACTGTAGTCTTTCTCATGAAGTGACTCATGAGGGGACACAACACAAGGATTATTTTCAAAGATCCAAAGAAAAAAATATATTCTGGTAATTTTATTTGAGAATATAAAGAAAATATAAATCTGTGTAGAAGATTCCCATCTTAATAAGTTCTTACAGTTCTGGTCTGTGAATTTGGAAGTGAAAATTAAATTGTGCACTTTGTCTTTATGTTATGTCACTGCTGTTTATATTTATTATTGCTGAATTTGAAAACAAATGGGAGATGGGGAAAGGTGAAGAATTCCTTTTTGCAACTTGGAAACTCAGCTTGATTATTGAACATCAACATGCTTTGTTCAACTTCATTTCTTATTATAAAACATTAGGGGATTTCTATAAGCAAATCAATCTTGTAGTTAAACATACATTTAAAAGAATGTCTCCAATTTCAGTTGATATGTGCACTGGTTGACAATAGAGACCAGTGCATTAATCCTAGTATGCTAAAATAATTTTCAGCATTCTGTTGATAATACAAAAGAAATACTGCAATACACCTTTCTTTATCTTCTTAAGAATCAGCAAAATGAGACAAAATATGTACTTTGGTACATTCCTAAGTTAAATAAATAATTTTATAGTACATAAACCATCTACAATAGTTTGGGACACCTATTGAGTTTTTTTATGACACACGTCATAATATTTTAGCCTGACTACATACTTGGCTCAGTCTTGTTGCATGAAATGTTCATTCACCCGTCTTTACTCACAAGAATCACTTTCTATAAATTATGTCTAGTTAAAAAAAAAAAAATAACCTCAGATCAAAAAAACAGTAATACCAAATTTGGCAGAAAGAAAGAAAAGAAAACCTTTTGTTTCTTTTTGTCTAGATGCAACTGTACTGGAATAGGTATAATGACTCGGAACACATTAAAACCTGTTGACACTGCATGTAGAAAGTAACACTTCCTTTTGAAACCTGAGACACCTTATTCTAGTATCTTCCTAATTTTATAGAGATTTACATATTTTTGTATCGGTGGTTCAAAATTCATAGCATACAAGTTTTCTTTAAGCCTGTAGGTGTTCAGATTATAGAACCTTTTATGTTTCCTCTCTGCTAAGTGCTTCCACATTGTCTTAGAAATGTAAAATCAATAACAATTGTAACAATCAATAACAACAACAGCTTCCATTCAACGGAAACAGTAGCATAGAAGTCACAGAGGACACCAGCCATATATGCTGTCTAAGAAAATCAGTATTTTAAGACAAGAGAAATATTTTTTGAGAAACTGAACTGCAGCATATTTAGAAGAGTGCAGATGGCATTTCTATTTCTGTGTAGCTTTACAATGGCCTTAGATATTTGTAATGCTGTGACTTGTGTTTTATTTCCAACATTAAGGATCTTACTCTAAAAAAAATAAAAGCAAAATACATGATTAACATTGAAGGTGAGATTAGCTGCACCACCAATTAAGGGTTTCTGTATTTTCACTGTTTCGGGTCCTTGTTGCTTTAAGCTCTGCTGAACATTAATCATTCAACTTCAACTTTCCAGGTGAGATGCATGCTGCAGGCTAACTGTAATTATGAGGAAAATACCTGTTTTTTTCAGAAAACAAGAATGAACAAAAGCACATTATTTTGTTCTTGTTAGAATAATTCCGGCAACATTTCTCTGAGAAGTTCCAGCAATTTGGGTGCTGGCAGCAAAAGCTTTTTTTATAATGCATGTTCTTTTGAAAACCTTTATTAATTATAAGTAGTTTAAAGAAACTATTATTAGAACTCTGTAAAAGGTTAAGATATTTGTCCATGCTGATTGTTTCAAAGACCAAAAATTGGCAGGACATCCATTAGTATTTCACCTGTAATCTCCTACATAGTTAGATTTGTTTGAACACCAGACAAAGTAGAGAGACTGTCTTCTCTGTTTCCTTGATGTAATCCCACAATATGGCAAAGAATGTTTGACATGGATGTTGACGTGAATGTGCAAAAGAGTGTTGATAAGAAGCACAGGGAGGAGGGGACAGAGATGGAAACTGGGCAGAGGGTGACATGGTAAATGGGAAGCAGAAGTTGGAAGTTAGTGGGTGAGAAGAGACTAGGTGATGAGGAGTAGAAAAGGTGACACAATCTTAAACTGAACAACAGGAAGCCTGAGTCTTGTGGTGATATGGAAGAAGAGAAACACAGTTGAATATTAAGTCAAATGACTGAGCACAGAGATGTAGAAGACAGTAAATGAGGGCCACCTGTGATCACTGCAGTTCAGGAAGATAAAAAGAAGGAACAACACGTGTTAAATTGAATGTTGCCAGCCAAATGGAAATGGAGAACCATTATATTTGGAATGGGAACACAGAAATTGTGTGACCTGATCTAGGTGATCCTGCTCTGGCAGGGCGTTGGGACTAAATGATGTTTTGAGGTCCCTTCCAACACCAACATTCTGTGATTCCGTGAAACTAGGCACGAATGCTGTCAATGAAGAAAAAATATCAGGATAAAGAGGATAGAAAGGGAGAGGGAAAGCTGGAGGGAAGAGAGCAAAAGAAACCAAGAATGGGTAGGAAGTGGTGTGCTGTGTGGAGTCTGCCTCTGGAACTGGGAGCAGACATAGGGTGCCCCTCTCCTCTCGCTTAGCAATCCTTTGTGAAATCCCATTTCTGTCTGCATAGTCACTGACAGCAAGGCTGTTGTTTGCTTGCTTCCGTTGGTCCTGTTCTTCCCATCAGTGGCAAGGCAAGTTGTTAAGTGATTTAAAAGTTCTTATTGTGATGACTCATGCCACGTGGAGATGTGATGTCATATTTTAAGCTTGCTTTTTTTATCCAGATCTGAAGGTGTCAGAAGTACTTCTTGAAGCAAGGACATAGTCTACTTTTAATATTTATGATACTGTCTTTAAACATAGTCACAGAATACTTTAAATTTTACCTTTTTTTGATTTTTGAGCACATGACCTTGCAGTCTTGCTGATTGTATTTTATTGATGGTCTGTGTATGTGTTTCTGCAACATTCTGGTAATTTGATACTACCTAGGCTCTGTTTGGGAAATGTATTTTATGCAATAATTCTAGAATGCCTTCATAATCATTTTACAAAGAAAAACACTGGAAAGTCTCTAATATGATGAGCAGAAGGACAGGGAGATGCTGATTTCCATGAGGCCCTTGAAGAGGCTGGTATGGTGGGAACATGCTAGTTATGGAAGAAATCTAATCCACTTAAACTACAATTTAAAATAAATAATAGCAGAGAAGAGAGGAAAGAAACAATGGTGGAAAGGGGCTTGCATAAGCAACTTCCTTTATAACCATTTTGTATTATTACATTTAATCTGAACAACAGATATAGTCCAGGATTTTCTGAATGCACTAACAGGACAGTTTATAAGCAAAACATTAACCACACGTATTTACTTGTACAGTGACAGTGTACATCTAAACAATGCATCTTTGTTTTCTTTTTCAAAGACTTTTTGAAGTAGATAACTCTTAGTGATTCTCGGGAGCTATTCAGAAAATAAGGTCCAAAGTCCAAATTTGGTGAGGAAACCAGAGGTCTGTTCTGACTATTCCCTGAAAACAGGGCATGATCCCACAGAGACATCACTGGTGAGGTAAGGAAATGTAGGGGCAATTCAAGACCTAAGTAAATAAGTAGATGTTGTTTTGGGAGTTCTTTATGAAATTAAGCATGCTTATTCCTTTTGTGACCCATCACAAAGTTATTTCATAGTATCTATAAATGGGTTTGAAATCTTTTATTTGGTCAATGGAATGGAGTCTATTTGGAGGCCTGTAACTAGTGGGATCCCACAGGGTCAGTGTTGGGAACAGTTCTGTTCAACATATTCATCAGTGACCTGGATGAGGGCACAGAGCGCTCTGTCAGCAAGTTTGCTGATGACACCAAACTGGGTGGAGTGGCTGACACACCAGAAAGCTGTGCTGCCATTCAGAGAGGCTTGGACAGGCTGGAGGGTTGGGCTGGAATAAATGTCATTAAATTCAACAAAGGCAATTGTAGAGTCTTGCACCTGGGAAAGAACAATCCCAGGTATCCTTATAGGTTGGGAACTGACCTGTTGGAGGACAGTGAAGGGGAAAAGGACCTGGTGGTCCTAGTTGATGGGAGGCTGACCATGAGCCAGCATTGGCCAAGAGGGCCAATGCCATCTGGGGTATATTAAAAGTGGTGTGGCTAGTAGGTCAAGAGAGGTTCTCCTGACCTTCTACTCTTCCCTGGTAAGGCCACATTTGAAGTACTATGTCCAGTTCTGGGCCTCCCAGTTCAAGAGAATTGCTTGAGAGACTCCAATGCAGAGCCACAAAGATGATTAAGGGAGTGGAGCATCTCTCCCATAAGGAAAGGCTGAGGGAGCTGGCGCTCTTTAGTCTGGTGAAAAAGAGACTGAGGGGTGACCTCATCAATGTTTATATATAAACATTATATTATATATAATAATGTTTTTTATATAGAATGGGCGAGTGACAGGAGGATGGAGCCAGGCTCTTCTCAATGATGCTCGATGACAGGACAAGGGGCAATGGGTGGAAGCTGAGACATAGGAAGTTTCATGTAAACATGAGGAGGAATTTTTTCACAGTGAGGGTGACAGAGCACTGGAACAGGCTTCCATGGAGAGTTGTGGTGTCTTCCTCTCTGAAGACATTCAAAACCCACCTGGACATGTTCCTGTGTGATATGGTCTAGGTGATCCTGCTTTGTCGGGGGGTTGGACTAGATGATCTTTTGAGGTCCCTTCCAGACCCTGACATTCTATGATTCTGTGATTATCTGTAAGTACCACAGATGCCCATTATATGCATTGCACTTCTGCTAAGACATTCTTGATTGTTTTCTTTGGTTTTATTTATTTGTTTCTTTGTTTATTTATTTAGAAAAAAAGTTGTAACAGTCGTTCTTGCCATCAAGAACACAATAATTTTGTTTAATCCCTTATGTCTATACTAAAATCCTGTCACCTGGCAGGCTACCTCAAACTCTAGCCTGTGCTTTCAGGACCCAACACTGGCAACAGCTGTGAAGGAATGATAAAACTATAATCGAGGTATGATGAAGTGTAAATAAGCATTTCAAGTTCACAGATTCACAGATTCACAGAATGTTAGGGGTTGGAAGAGACCTAGAAGATCATCTAGTCCAACCCCCCCTCCAGAGCAGGATCACCTAGACCAAGTCGCCCAGGAACAGATCCAGGCGGGTCTTAAGTCTCTCCAGAGATGGAGACTCCACAACCCCCCTGGGCAGCCTGTTCCA
>JANHGL010003439.1:14084-25028 GCA_024611195.1 Ceyx melanurus | reverse complement strand
TCCACTAGTCACAGGCCTCCAGCCAGACTCTGCTCCACTGACCGCAACTCTCTGAGATCTGTTCTTCAACCACTTCCCAATCCACCTTATTACACTGTAACTAAACCCACACTCACCTTGGATCACCTTGTCACAGAAGGGCATGAGGTTTAGCAGGACCTGCCCTTCATAAGCCCATGTTGCCTAGGCCTGATATCTGGTCGTCCTGTAAATGGTGTATTGTGGGACTCAAGATGATCTGCTTCATGGCGTTCCCTGGAACTGGGAACCCTGACACTGAGGTCAGAATGAGAGGTCTGTAGTTCCCCAGATCCTCCTTCCAGCCAGTTTTCTAACTATGTGATGGCCTCCAGCTCCTCCTGCTTCTTGTCTGTGCTACATGCATTGGTATAGATGTACTTCAGCTGCATTAATGGTCCTTCCACCTTCTTGGAGAGAGAAGTTCCAGCTCCCACCAGATAGCTCTCATATGCTTCAATAGTGTTCAGACACTCCTGTGTCTGATGGCACATGAATCATCATCCTCCACCTCTGCTGAGACAACGAACTGTAAGAGTTTACTACCACACTGTCCCACAGGTACTGGCATGCTATTCACAATCTCCTCTCCAGCAAGACCAGTTTTATCCCCATGAGCCTTCAGATCTAGTTTAAAGATCTTTATACTTTCAATAATTTGTGTATTCAAAGAGCTATGTTTCAGGTTTTGCTACACTTATTTTACATTAGTTGCATCCTTAAGCAGAGAATTTGGGTTTGCATAAAGCAAACATATTGTTACATTTTGTTACAAGATTGCAAATTTGTGTCATTTGAGCAAATTCTAGCTTGATACACATTTAGTGAAGCAGTAACAGTGTAGCCGTAGCTCTCTTCAGTCAGTGCCTGAGAAGTGAAGGGCTTGCAGTTAGGATCCTACAGTTGCCTGTAACTCTGGAAATCCACAGGAAAGCTCAGGTATGTCTCTAAGAGCTGCAATCACATATAAATACTGCAGAGAGGGCATCCATAATGTGCCAAGAAGAGGATGCAATTCTTAGAACACTTGATACTTTTCAAGTTGCATAATCTTCATCCAAGGTATGCTGTTTTATGAAAAATGCTCTTCTATAATCCTGCATTCTCTTTGTTCTCTCATTAGTAGAGAAAAAGAGATGGGACTCCTGCTTCAAGTCCTTTAAACACTAAAATACACACCCTACACCACCCTCACCTTTCATGTGGTGTGTGCCACTACATGAGTAAAGCTTGCTAGATGAAAGCTCAACATGGATGCATTTTTCTGTAGTTGTAGGCACACCTATAGTTAAAATCATATTTAATCACTATTCCATTCACTCCTTGTGCACCTTCCAGCACCTCTATGAAGAACAAGGTATAGACTTGCTGTGATCATCAGGTCCTGTATTTCATCCAGAAATTCCTGCTGCCATTTCATCATGCACTTGTGATAGCCATTACCTATGGCTGACCTTATGTGAAATCCTACAGCTGTGTATGTACCATTTCAGGCTACTTTAGTACCTAAATAATTCTGGATTAAGCATTTAACTTCTCTATTCAGTGTAGGAGTCAGAGCAAAGACTGATTGCAAGAAAATACTATTTTCCACAACACCTCTTCTGATAGAGCTCTACTGAAACTTAGCTATTGCTCTTTAAAAAATGGCATAGTTCAGGCAAGAATTTAGGATGGCTTGTGATAAAGCTTTACCAAGTGTGTGTGCCCAAACACACCCATTCATTTCTTAGTAAAAGAGATGAGGTACCAATCCCTTCAAAGCCAGTTTTGAAAAACAGAGCTCATCTTGAGGCAAACACCTGCCTAAAGCTGTAATTTCAAAAGAACAGAAGTTTGCCACAGTTTAAAGATCGTTTACAGATATTTTTACTGGAAGCAGTGTTGAGTATCCCCTCCACAGATGACACTGATCTCTGCCATAGTAATTTCTAATGCTTGCATATAACTGAGTGCTTCTGAACTTACGTACTGCCAGCAACTCTGAGAAATGCGTTATTTACTTTGTTGCCGAGTAGCACTGTTAAGCAACTGTGCAGCTAGTATGTCATGAATATCCTCTAAATATCATACAAAGTGGAAAATAAAAAAACCTCCAATCCAGGAATTAGATCAACACCTACATTCAGAATGAAATGAAGAACTGCTGTATAAAAAAATAATTTTAAGGACTGAATACAAATGACAAGCAGGAAGAATCCTGTTTGCCTGAACTTCTTCAATGCTAAAATGCTGTGAACAGGAAAGGCTTTTGCAATACAATGCCTTCAAGTCAAGAGTCTTCTGGCTCTTAGAACTAAAAATTTCCTTGGCTTGTTTCACTACTATTCCTAGTCACAGGTAAATAGATTATGAAGAATTAATCTATCATGTAGAAAAGCTCTGGATGCATTGGAAATGTGTGGATATCATACAAACACCGCTATTCGTAATAAAGTTCTAGAAATATTAAAAGCTAGAACATAATTGCTTAATAGAAAAAGTTATCAGATGATTCTCTGCATATTTTGAACATGTATACACCCAACAGTTAAAACCCGAGTCTTAGAAATTTCCCTCCCTCCTAGTCTGGGAATGGTATCTTTCAAATCCAGAAATAAGTTGCCTTGATGCTATGTTTGGAGCAGTATCCACATTTAAGGATTCAGAAATAGATTCTGCCTCACCCCAGATTGCCTGCGCAGTTGAAGGCATCTATGTCTGCACAGTATGGTCATCATCATACATCTCAGTATTCCTCTGAACCTGCTGGTTTAAAGTCAGAGGTATTTATGTGGTCTAAACTGGAGAAATCTATTTTTCCTGGCCCAAGATTAGAAAAGTGCTTGGGATGAGTACTTCTCATAGTGATTTAGATATGTATGTATATGTGAGATAATAGAAAGCTAGTAAGTAATAAACACTTTATTTCTAAATTCAGAGTAACCTGGATCTATAAACCAAGTTTTTCAAACATGGATGACAATAGTTACATAACTTGCAGAGTATTTTATTGCCAGCTTAGCTCATTCTGATCATGCACCTGTCCAGAAAAATAAAAAATACTGATGACAGACCTCTAATGCAGTCAATATAAAGTCATTTAATTGTCAGGTGTAAACATAACCTTGTCAGGCACTATTAAAATAAGTCACTACATTACTTAAATTTTATAAAATTGGAAAGTAAATACCAATGGCAAGCATTACTAAAAGTAGCTTGCTCTCTATTAGTAGTGAGTGTTATCTAAGTTAGTTTTCTTCAACATTTGGAATACTGAGACATGCAATGTCTTTATTTGCACACTCCTAAGAAGCTAACTGTTCCCTTAGCTAATGTAGCAACCTTTTATTACATGCAACGACCACTGTAGAGCCTGTAGAATACTCTTCTAACAATACTGAAAATAGTTAGGGAATGATTTACCTGAGAATTAGATCTCAAAAAATTAATACATAGGAGATTTTACACAGAGCAGAACAGGTTCTCAAATCCCACACCTGTGCCTTCTCAGCAGCTAGTCATAGACATCACTAAAATTATGGTCCCCACCTATATTAATATCTTAACAAAAATACTAATTATTTGTAGAATTGAAAGTTTAGAGAATAAAAGCTGAATATAACTTAGGCCAGAGGTCCGAGTTTTAGGATGCAACTATAACTATAACAAAATAACAGGAACTGTTCAGACAGTAAGAACTGAAAATAATTTTAATAAACATATTCATATTCTAGATATTCTAGAATCACAATGGTTTTTATTCTTCTAAGAGTACTTGTATTGCTAGATTAATCAATTTTTAAGTTTCATGAAGTCTATCAGGCAAAAAATTAAAAACCTTTTCAATTGTATGGGATAAATAAAGCTCCCCTGAAACTCAGACACCCTTTCAAGAGTTATATCGAGTGTCAATACTGACAACATTAAAAAGTACACATCACCTGGAGTTAGTTACATTATGTTCACTAGTAATGTATAGGATGCTCTGTTTGCAGGAGGGAGGATGTCCACTAGCAGACAGGCTAACCAATGTGAGAAAGGAGAGTTGATGACACTTTTCCATCTTCTCCTGATAGAAATTCTTCCATGCTCTGCTGTTTGGTAGAAGGGATGACACATTATAGTTGCTACTGTATGAACAGAATGCAGAAGGCCATCACAACGCAGCACACAGCCACATAGGGACTCTTCCGTTCACCTGAGGAAAAAAACCAAACTAAACAAAAATTCAGGCATGATTAAACAGGTCTTGGCTGCTCATAGCCTAACATTGTAATTATCCCCTTGCACATGCAAATTAAAGTTCAACACTTCTTAGCTGGAGAAATGCTATTGTAACCACAGCTGTGTACTGCACAGGAGTGGGAAAACTAAGAGGTAGAAAAGGATATATTGCTACATAGAGACAGAGTTGGAGAAGTTTTCTCTAAGCAAAGGTCAATACAATGACTGCTATCTTACTATAAACTGTTTTTTCTGAGATGCAGTTTCCAGGAAAATAATAAAAAACCCCAAAGGAATATATTGCTGTTATCTCTTACTGCCAAAGAGAGTGAAGAGGCAGGCATTGGAAAGCTGGTCAAGAAACTGGCTCTGTTCCCAGTTCCAGCTAAGGGCTATTGCTGCTCAAAAGCCATTCCATGTCAGCTGACAGTAGGTGAACCTCCATGCTGCCTGGTTGCTATATGCAGTGTGCATCTTCTGTGCATGTATTGTGTAGGAGCCAGCTAACTGGCTGGGGACCAAACAGTGGCCCAGACATGGCCAGATCCCTGTCTTTTTAATTTGCTAGAGGGACATAACATCATTAGCATGTGGAGAGGGTCTGGTCCACAGATTTTCAGGTTAGGTAAAAAGTGGTTAACAGATTACAAATGTTGCACAGACACCTCTATTTCTTACTCTTTCAAATTAGTGTTAATCGTTTTTCATTGAAGACCATGGATGAAAGTTAATTTTACTCAATTAACCGACATATTTGGTGGCAAAGGCAACCGAGAAATAACTATTTCCACCCATTTAGTCTAGAACAAAATGTTACAGAGGCCTCTTGTTCACCAAATAAACTATGAAAAAAACCCAAACAAACCAACAAGATTCTTAGGTAGGGAACCGTAACACAATCAGTGTAATATTACTAATGTTAATCTGACTGCTACTTATTTCCACGGACACTTCCTGCATTTAATTAGCCAGGCATTTTTATTCTTCTACTTAAGCATTACTCTTCATGAATCCACTGATTTCTCTCTGGAGATCAGAGTCCCGTACCCTGGATTTTCAGCCTACAAAACCGTCAGGAAGAGTTACAGAGCAATAACTGTTTAAAGTGAGAAGATTTCTGGTTGTACACATTCAGAAGTGTAAGGACACAGCTGAGGGTGTTTGCTTTAAAAAACTCAGTTTCCTTTTGCTGTGTGAGGTATTTTGTCTTACCATGAACCATCTTCCCTGTGACATTGTTTGCAGAAAAACATTAAAGAAAAAAATACAATACCAAAGCTCTCAAGTCTAACATTACGGTAGACTTTTTTTCCTGAGGGGAAAAAAAAAGTCTCTTTTACCAAGAAGGACATTATAATACAGGAGAAACAAATTTTCCATAGCAAAAGAAAAATAAAACATTGACATCTCCATAAGCAAGAGTGCCTGCTACAGTGACATTACAAGATGTTGTCATGATCTGCCATATATTTAATTTAACTTCAAATAACTGAATGAATTAATGTCTGAAGTTTCACATCTGTTTAAAATAAATTTTTGAGGAAGTCCACCTCCTACAGTTTAGAGTATTACAATTTTCATATGGGTTATACTTTCCTGCTCTTGATTTTCTTAAAAGAGAAATCACCATGTGGCAGGATTAAGCATTATTTTGCACAACTCTGTAAATGCCTAACCACTTGCTAGTTATTAAAATCTTACGCATATGTGGAAAGGTTGTTTAAACATACTGGGGAAGTTAAATGTAAAGGAAACCAGTAAGCAATTTCACTTTTAAAAGCCTACACTTTCTACATGCCTTTGTGATTAAAAGAAATAAAATGATAGGAATCATTTTCAAAGCTCATTTCCCATGAGGAGACTATGGTACCATTATTTAAGAAAACAGAGAAGGAATGTTAAGATGCTACCTTCTCATCTGTCAGTCTAAAAGAAGATTAAACTGGGCCTCTCTAGATGTAAATTGAAAATAAATTAGTGCTTTACATGAAAAAGAGACCAAGAAAGCAGTTCGGTAATGGGCACAAGAGTGCATGCATTACCCTGGATGCAGCAAATGCAAACATCTTAATGTCACTACATGATGGGAAAGCATAATCCATATCAACTGCAGTTTTTCATCAGGTTGACAGGGACCTCAGAAAACCTCTTGTGTACTTTTAAAAAACATTTTTTAAGCTGTTTGTTTTGCATAGCTAATAGGAAAAAAATATTTGCACTTAATTAACTAAAAAGAAGATGGTATGGTAAGGTATTCTCTTCAACCTTGAACAAACCTTAATGCAACTAAATTTTTACATTTGTTTTTGCTGGTATAGCTCAAAATTCATTTTTGACAGCCGTCACCTTGCCTGTATCTTCCAATTATAATACTAAAATTGGTTCTTCTATTATCCAAATAGGACAATCTCTCCAGTCATTTTAACAATGGGTCTTCACAAAACCCGTTTTTTGTGTCAGTGCTTTCTGACATACTGAAAAACGTGTGTCATGTCCCTTTTCAAGCCTGAGAGAAGAGAAAAAGGAACCATATCTCTTTTCTTTAGGTTCAATGACAAGTAGGAAGATTGAGAATTATAAATTCAATGTTTCTGCATTAACACTGCAATGTGAAGAGCAGTTTTGATGATGGATTTGAATTTTTAACAAAATCTTGAATATACCTTACTCATTATTATTATACCCTGAACTTCTGTGGCATATTCCCAATTTATTCTCAAAATAAATTCAGAATAATGATTATTAAATACAAATAACAACATTATGGGAAAAATGTCTAAAACTGGGTAGAGCTGATCAGCACATAGACGTTACTTGACCCCAGTAACTTTGCATAATTTAAAAGCGCACAGAAGCTAACTAAAGAAGAGTGAGAAAAAATAGATTTATTATTATTATTCACAACTGTGCTGTATTATGAATTTTATGTTGGTTTGTTACTATAAATTTAGTATCTGGCTTTTGTCAATACTTCCCATTAGAATTTAAAGTATCAGATTATAAGGAATCATTTATATCTTTCTATGTTAATAAGAAGAATGCCTTTGGCTATTTCATGTAGTAAGAACTGAAAAAGATTTTTGGAAATATACCACATATATGAATTGACATAGAAAAAGCAGGTTACCATGGTGCTGCTAATCAAGGTCATATCTCAACCCCCACTCCTTCACTCTATTTCATGGAGATAAAGCCTACATCTTCTCAGATGAGGTACGACTATGGGCCTCACTGCTACGTGAAATCATTAACCTAATAAATGCATAGTCTAGAAAAGGCACCGCTCTTAAAAGATTTCAATGAAAAAAATTACCAATCCTGGCGCACTTCCAGAATATTCCCAATAGTCTGCAAAGATAGAATAAATTCATTAGGCTCTTTGTTTACTAAAATAATTTAAGTCAACATATGCTAAAACAATCTAGGTGAACAATAGTTTGTCACCTTGGCATTCTTCTCAGTATCAAACACCAGATACACACACAGAGGAATACAGGCTATGAACTAAACATGTGGCAAAGTTCTTCCTACCTCTAGCAATGCTTTTTACATGAAAGAAAAACAGACACATTTAGTCAGGCTGTGCTCCAAATCTAAAGATTTCATCAGAATTCTAAAATCAACATTAAAGTGCCCCAGACAGAAAATGATATATAAAAAAACCCAACAACACAGAACTAGAAAAAAATCCTGGAGTAGGAAACATCAACAGGCCTCCACGTCACTGTATCTGTGAAAGTTTTTATTGTTAAGGTTTTGAAGTAAACCACCAACAGAAGATCAAAATGACTTTTCTAGCAGAGCATACTCATAGGTGTAATCTGATATAGACTTGTGTTGAATAAGTAACAAAACAACTGTTCAGATTTGTTTTTACTCTCTTACCAAGGTTTACCTTGCTCATGTCTCCCTAATGCTACTTGGCCGGGACATTAATTCTCATAACTTAAATAATAAAGGAGAAAAGCAGGATTCAAGTAATCAGAGTACATCCAAAGGGATGTATGCCTCAAGTTTATAATTTCTTTGTGTAACTAAAATAATCTCATACTGACTTCTGGAAATGAACTACAGTAGATACTGCTTTAGAATCTGAGAAGGAAGTGGGGAAGAAGATTAAAGCATCCAAAACTAGAAGTCAGCTTTCAGCCTTTCAAATGCTGGTCAAAACTATGTTGAAAGCTCATGTATGGGAAGGTTTCCTTCAGAGTATAACTGGTTGCAGTGCACTAAAATCATCTGGATTCAACTGTACTGTCTGTTTCTAGATTTATGAACTAAGAAAAACCTAATTATTTTTCCTCCTTCTCCCAATATGTTTGTCAGCAGTAACTTCAGCTTACATTATTTGTGGGATTGTATCTACTACCTGCTGTGATGGCAACTCTCCAAGTGCTTTCCCATAGTGCTCTGAACCCTTACCCACAAGGGTTTGATTATGTCTTCCCTCTTTCTTGGGCTCTGTCAAGTCCCTATTTTTTTCCTGCTCAAATACAAACAGGTAGTTCTTGGTCACTTGCTCCTGCATATTTCAACAGTGAACATAACCTGTACTTTTGTGTGTCATATTTTATGGCCTCTTTATTTCATCATCTCTCCCTCTTTCCCATTAGCAGCCTCCCCTTTATTTTTGAAACAATCGTGAAAAGCAAGTGCTCCACAGCAGAAAGTTAGTTGAGTCAAAGTGAAATGCTTTTCGACCAATGTACCTCTTGGTAACTAATTTATTGTGAACAGCATTCCAGTATTTTCATTATTTGAAAACAGGCTTTTTAATTTGTGCTTTATATATATATATTTTTTTTTTTAACCTCAAGACAAAAATGTCTATATAGTCAAAGTTCTTTTTTTTTTGTTTTTTTTTTGGTTTATGTTTATATAGTTCCAGAAGCAGAAATAATCCTGCATGTAGACAATAAAACTTTTCCATGCTAGGAGTGTATAGAGTAAATTAAGCTGAAGATAATTATGCATTTTTTGAAGACGCATATAGTTAAAAAGGCATTCATATGTAGATTTCGTAGAGCAAATACACAGTGCCACAATACCCTGCAGATGGCACCTAAGACTCTCAAAACCCTTGTTACTCTCTGTAAAATTAACATTTACAGTTTGCATGCTGCAAAATCAAGATCAATACTTCACAGATCAGCATCTCATGCTGCCCTCTCAAAAACTTGCCCAGGAACTGAAAGACATAAAACATATGTGTTTCTCATATGTATATTTGAAGAATCTAACCTGGGAAAAAGAATATTAACCCCTTTAGGTATTCTATAAAGCTGTTGCATTTGCTGCACTCTCAGCAAGGGCATATCTTTGCCTTCTCAGGGTTTTTTCAACCATGTGTTAACAATGTAAAATTGTAACAGAAGCATTGTACATTGTTCCTAGCGTTATAAAACCCCCTTATTGGTGAATATATGTATTTTTATTTCTGATGGGGGAGCTACAAAAAGAATATGGGTTTCACCAGCTACCCTTACTGCAGTTAACAATTTATTAACCTAAACTCATCACTGACATGAAGACTGACAAGCTTTCCAGCAGATAACAGTGCTTTTTTTAAAGAGGCTTGTGCTGCTATTTGAACAGATCAGTACATCTGTTTGTCCACATAGTTTGCCACTGATCAAAAGAAAACTGAAATCTGGACCTTCTAAACAGCTATAATCAAAGTCTCTGGAAGAACTTGGGAGGTCACATAGAAGAAAAGCCCGTGCAGGCCTTCAGCTCTCCTGAATTTTTCCACTACTGTTCATTTTGTTCACAACATGCACAGCTTCGAGTCAAAACCTATTTATTACAGAAATTACGCTGCCTTGAATGAATCTGCTCCAAATTAATTCCTCCTGAAGTAACTACTTGAAGTAATTGCACTGTTCCTTATTCTCCCCTTCATATTATCCTTATTTTGATGCAGGTGAAACATGTCAGTCTGGCTTGAATGTCTGGTGTTTTCTGGAAGCTACAAGTCAAATGTGCATGAGATGCTGCATATTGCTGGCTTTCAAAGTTAATGTTAAAAGTAGTGATCATGGAAGTGGTGTTGGTTATCTGAAGAACAAAAAAATCACAAAGAAATGATAGCCAGTAAGATGAGAGAGGTTTACTTAGGCTTTAGACTTTGGCTTCTAGACTGGGAAAGCTCAAAATTCAGCTGCCATGTGCTTACTGGGACAACCTCATCGCAACTGCATGAGGGAGTGGGGAACATATCTCACTGCAATGCTTATAGTAAGTCATAGGAAATATCCACAGCAAATAAACTAACACATCTTTCTGGTTAGCAGGGAGGAGAGAATTATGTTGTGGTACACATTCTCCTCTAGTTAGCATGAAACAGTGACATCTCCACTTGCTATTGCTAAGGACAAAGCACATGGGAACACTCAAGATGCACGAGGGAAAACAAAGGTTCAAAATTCTGTTAGGCTTAATAGGAAAAGACATATTTTGGCAGAATTCAACTGAATGAAACATAGTGTTATGAGGATGGCTGACATCACTTTGCAACACAGTCTCTCAACCAACAGAATTATGTTTCTTTACTTACTATCAACAGACTTAAATCCACCAAAGTTACCACTCAGTCAGGAATATAGTGAATAACTGTCAACATTTAGCTTAGGAAAGCTAAGGGCCTGACAGAGTCAGATCTAGCCAGAGATATTAGAAATAACAGAAAAGGATTTTACAGATATGTAAGAGAAAAAAGAA
>JANHGL010003439.1:0-13984 GCA_024611195.1 Ceyx melanurus | reverse complement strand
AAGAGGGACATAGATCTGTTGGAGTGTGTTCAGAGGAGGGCCACAAGGATGATCCAGGGGCTGGAGCACCTTTGCTACAAGGACAGGCTGTGGGAGCTGGGTTTGTGCAGTCTTAAAAAGATAAGACTTCGGTGTGACCTGATAACTGCCTTCCAATACCTGAAAGGAACCTACAGGAAGGCTGGGGAGGGACTTTTTACTAGAGCAGTGACTGATAGGATAAGGGAAAATGGGTTTAAGTTGAAGGAGAATAGATTTAGATTAGATCTTAGGAAGAAATTCTTCAGTACGAGGGTGGCGAGACTTTGGAATACATTGCCCAGAGACATTGTGGCTGCCCCCTCCCTGGAGGTGTTCAAGGCCAAGCTGGACAGTGCCTTGAGTAGCCTGATTTAGTTGAGAGGCATCCCTGCCCATGGCAGGGGGGTTGGACTAGATGATCTCTAAGGTCCCCTCCAACCTAGGCCATTCTATGATTCTATGATTTCTGCTGTCTGTCAGTTTAGTATTTTATTTTTACTTTTTAAAAATACTATTAATTTGGAGCAGGAATAATGATGTAAGATCATCTCTGTGGTAAAATTAAGTATCACTAGAATTTATTTTATCCAGTATGTCTAGACATTTCAATTTGAGCACAGAACATCTTAGTGAAGAGGAACATAGGTTTAACAACATATAAGATGCATGTAAACACCTACTATTCAGGAAACAAATTTATTGCTTCCAGGCCAACGTTTTATTCTCGAGTACAAAGTAGTAAACATACATATATATATATAAAACAAAACAGTATGTCCAACACCTATATAAATACAGATCTACAGATCAAACGCCTAACTCCTCCACTGTGTCAGCACCCTTTGAAAACATTTTATGAAGAGAGTTCTATTGTACTCCAGACAGATCTGCCTCAAGAATAAACAGAGTAGCTCCAGATTAAAGGAAATACTCTATGCCAAGAACAGCACTAAAATTTTAATCAGTAAAATAAATAATACTTCTTACTGTGTATACCTCATTGACTATTGTGTTATCTTCCACTAGCAGACACTCAAATTCCCCTTGCCCCTCTCAGACCCTCATGAAGTCATCCTTTCTTTCCATCTTTTATCAAAAGAAATCTCTTGTGTCAATGGCAACCTCATGGCCTCATATGAAAGGACAAAATTTTCATGTTAGAACTCCACACTGAAATAAAGCTTGTGTCCTCTGTGTACCTTACACTGGTGAAAGAAAACTTGTGTGATAAAAAAGCAATTCCAGAGGTTAATTACAACAAAAGTTCTGAGAAGACAGGGTTCTCAGTGACAAGAGTCTACTTAAAACTGGGTATTTTTAATGAAAATTAAATGCAGAAGTGACAGAAGATATTTAGAGGAAAGAAAAAAAAAAAAGAAAAGATAAAAAAGACTAATAGCAAATGATCTAATGGAAAAAGAGGACAAGTCAAACAAGCAACATCCACAAGCCCGGTGTTTTTTCCAGCTAGAACATTACTAGCTAGAATAACCTCCTACTTCTACAAATACTATCTTCTTTGTATTAACCTTAAGTGACAGTATTACTGAAATACTATGTATGGCCTCAGTGGTTTCTACGTTGAAAAACAGATCATTACAGCAATAGCAGTATGTTGGAAAATGTTTTCTTTCAGTTACTTATTTTTGCCTCTTTAAAAAGCATCTAATAAGTAAACTGTAAATCTCAAAAATTACTAATAAAGCAGTATTATCTGGCTTTGTTAGTCAGCAAGTTCTCACTATAAAATTGCCACCAAGTGCTTACTGCATTCTGTTATAAGACACAAAATGAAGATATTTATCTTTAAAGAGATAAATTAATCAAAATATGATTTGTAATATCATACACCATTAAAATACACTAAAACATTGCAGTTAAAACCAGATAGCTTGTGTATTTTTAAAATTATCAGACTACATACCCTGTTTTATTTTTGTCCAGTATGCTGGGAGCCAAGGATCTGATATAGGCACATGTACATATGAGCAGCAAGACTACAGTCAGTAGACTCTGAAAGTTGAAGATGGCAGACTATGGAAGAAAATTAAAGAAGAAATATTACATCTTTACAGTACAAACCTTCCCTCAGCATAAACCTGACAAAGTAGGTGATCTCCCAGACAATAAAATACAAAACAAAACCTGCAATGTCAGTGAGCCAGGAACTTTTTTAACCGCCCATTACACACAATGGTGGAAAAATAGTTTTTTACTTCTCATTCCATGCCTAGAAGGGTAAAGAAACAGCAGGCAAAATGTTAAGCTTAGTTTTGATCCCATGCATCTATTCCAAAGCCAGTTTGCTGAAAACCATTAGCAGTAGGCTGAGAGTTAAACAGGTCTCCTCTCTCAGTCAAGAATACATGTAACTGTGGTTTGCATCAATAGAATATGGTGGTGATGGTGGACGTGAAGTGTATTTGACAAGTAAACCAACAGCAGCCAACACAGAATAAGAAAGAAATATATACAGTCGTTAAACTACTGTTTTATGAGGACTACACGCCAAATTCAGCAGGTTTAAAGAAATACATAGAATTAAATCCACCTGAACTACAAGAAGATAACTAGTATTCTTTTGAGATCACCTTTTAATTTTAAATCTAACACAACTTTTCATTTTTAGAAGCGCTAATGATATGGAAACTGAAGGACAAATGAAGTACATGCCTTAGGATGGAGAAGTGAAGTTCTAATGTTTGACAGCAAAAATAATCTGCCTACTGGTAGTAAGAAGAAACAATCCTTAAGAAACTGCTATAACATCTGCCTATTTGCTGAAGTTTAAAACATCAGTAATATATAGTAAGAGCATTTCACAAACATGGTTGGGGTTTTTTTCACTGAAGTCTGAGTCTTGTGTGGCCAACATGTTCTTTAATCATTGACTTACAATCAACCATCATTGCTTACATGAAGCAACCTTTTCCAGCAGCATAAACATTACGAGGGATGAGTAGTTACTCACGTAAGGACTGCTGTAACTTCGTAACCATGTACAAAATCTGGAAGAAAGATGATTGATGGTGATTTCCAACAAGCACCAAGTAGTGTACTAGGCAACTACTTACTTCAAACGGCCTTATTTTCTCTTCACTCAGCTACCCTATTTAATCCTATTTAGTACGAACTCCCGCCAAAAACTCCTCCCAAAGCAAATACAATAAATTCACTCTTTGTTCTGGAGTTCAAATGAATTTGTATCTAAATATATATATACTTTTTTTTTTTTAACTGCTCAGGCCAGAAGGTTGTATAGGAGTATTTAATTGTTTAAATATTTAGCATTTATGAAGGGATATTACATTGCAGTTTCCTTCTTCAAGCAAAAGTTGGTGGGATTTAAGAGCACATCAGAGCTCCCATTTCCATCTCTGTTGACCTAGGTCACACTTATGCCAGGTCACACTAACAGCATATTAAGAGAGAAAAATGAGAAACTGTACCAGAAGCCGAGCCACTGGAATATACATGACCCTTTGGATACTGAGATCTAAAACCATCTGACAAAAAAAACCCAACCAAATAAACAACAGCCTTAGCTTATGTAGAAGTTGCCATGAATTATATAAAGTAATACTAGAACACGCATAGAACATGGTGGCCTGAATACATGCATTAGACAGGCAGAGATACACCAACTACTAATTTAAATGTCTAAGTTAACAGGGTGCAACAGGCTACCTATGAGTGCAGAGCTACCTGTTAAGGAACAGCATACAAGCTCAAAAAGCAACTAACAACTCCACCTCTGCACTCTGGATGAGAGATTTCAGTGTCCTCAAGGGCACTCCCTCAAAGGCACCATTAGCCCTGTCCTACTCTTCCCTTCTGCCCAAAACAGGAGCCCTTTTCAACAGCAATCCTTCTGAAGCTGTGAATTCCCTAGGCAGTTCCTCAGGCCTCATGCTCTTTCTATGACAACAGCCTGAGAGACACAAAAAAGGACATGGTGAATATGTGATTAGGATGCAGAGAGAAGGTGGGCAGTGGAAAAAAGTAAAAAGGAAATGGCACGTACACATGGTAGATGACATGCAGAAAGGTTTTAGCCATGATTGAGAGCATGGAGAGCATCCACATTACATGAATGGAGCAGGGATCCAACAACACCCACAGCCAGCGCACAGGTCCTTTAGGTGAAGCCACCTGCTTTTCTCCCAAGCCACAGCATTTGCTAAATCATGTTTAGTTTAGCATTTTAGCTTAACTAGCTGAGTCATCACTTCTGTTCTACCATGTAATATATAACAGAGAGATGTTACACAGAGGACAAAACACTGCCCATCATTATCTATAGACTCTTGCCTTTGTATGAGGCACAAGCTACTGTCTGTTTCAGAAACTGGGGAAATTCCAATTCCCCCTCAGAAGCAACTCCTATGACTGACGAGAGACTGCGTCTCCTCGTGGCTCCTGTGGGTCTAGGAACACAATGGGGCGAGATCCAGGAGTGGCTGCCTTTCAGCAAAGCCAGATACTCCCTATCAACTGATTAATTTGATTAGTCCTCCGGGAGAGACAGCTGCTCTCAACATGTCACAGTGCAGTGCCTGCCAGAGCTCAGTTCCCATGAATTCCCGCAAGCTTTCTCCTGCAGCTGCTTCCCAAGGAGGTTGGCGATACCGGGTACTTCAACACACAAAAATGGCAGAAAGGCACACTTGCTTCCTCTTAAACAGGGATTGTAAATGTATACTCATGAAATGTGTTATTAGTCAATCAATAGTGACAGCACATAATTGTTCTTTGTTAGGCTCTTCACGTGTTTCCCTCAATACACAGCATAGGACAACTCTGCAATTACAGACACTATTCCAATGAAATGTGCTCTGAATTACACATTTATCTATATGGTCACTTTGAAAAGATAGACATGTGTATTTAAAGCTTTTCTTTATAATTTTAAACTTGAACATTTCTGAAGTAGATGGCTTCATATTTCACAACTAAATTAATTCTTACAGTGCAGCTGAATTTACAGAAATGGGTGATTTACATCCAGCTGCTTGAACTGATGTAATCAAAAGCTGCTGTAAGAGTCATACATTACTTGGAATACTGCATTTGTGTACCAGAATGTTTGGAAAATGTTGTAATGTAAGAAGTTGCAGTTCATTTGTTTAAACTGTGATCCTCTGATCTAAAAGTAATTAATTGGACTTTGTCAAGGCTGGCTTGATGTAGATCCTGTGAACCTCATTCCTATTGTAGGTAAATCTCATCACATGGAGAAATTAATGGAGAAATTTGTGCTAGTAAAAAAACAACTAACTTCCCAAAATATTGGTTTCACATTCAGAAAAGAATCAGCACTGGTATTCTTGTTTTCCATAGGGCAAGCTGTGGATTTACTTATAGATGAAAATGTCTACATCTGCATTTGGCACATTTCTAGTAAGGTGGAAACACCTTAGCAGTTACTTATGGTGTTACTTGAAGTAATTACACTTCCCCCCTGCCCCCTTCTCCTGTCTCCAGGTAGCTGCGGAGCACTACCACGTCAGCCATGGCACTAATGTGATATTGTATTCAGCACAACTTGCAAGAGCAAGTTTTTATATAAGTCTTTAGAAATTTAAAACCATGGATTTTAGCTCTGAGTTACATGCTCAAAGGCTCTTTTAAATCCTTCTGAAAATTAGATCTTAAAAAACTGTCTCAAAATTATTTCCTTGATCATAACATATCTTAGCAAATATAATTCCATATAATACATCACCAGAATAAAGAATGAATCCTCTTGGAAGTTGTCTTGTTTTCAGATTAGCAGCGGTGGCATGCATTAGAAATACTCATATGTTAGTTAGAAGACATTACAGTTAGATATCTCAAAACACTGTAGGTTTCAGCACAGATTTTAGGAAAGGAATGGTCTTCAGTTGCCTCTGAAAGATAACATTGGTGAGTCTGCTATGACAAAGAAGCAGATAGTGCAACAGCTCCTTTTCCTGGAGTGAGTGCACAGGGAAGAAGGAGCTTGTGTACAAAGTAAAAATAAATATATAGAATAGTCAGAAACTGGAACACAGTGTTTTACCTGCTGCCATTACCTCTTGTCCTGTCACAGGGCACCACTAAAAAGAGACTGGCCACTTCTACTTGGCACCCACCCTGCAGGTAGTTGTAAACATTGCTAAGATACCCTATCAGTCTCCTCCAGGCTAAATAGCCCCAGGGCTCTCAGCCTTTCCTCCTCAGAGGGATGTTCCAATCTTTAATTTCCACTTAATGATGCATTTAATTTCCACTTAATGATGCAATCCTTGGGTAGTACCATAACAAATTACATCATTACATCAAGTTTTCATGCAACTATATGGGTCATGGAAGAACCTGCTGGATTTCCCCTTACCTCATACACTTTCATTTAAAATCACATAGTATCATGGTTCTAAGGAAAAAAAACCAACCATGTACCTCATACTGTTGTCCCCTTGCGTTGGTAGAAAGCCTAAAACAAAAGCTCTCTCAATTGATCTCAACAGACTTAACACTGAAACCAAAGCTTAATCTTCCCTAGACTTTCAGTATTTACAAAATTATTACTCTATCTCTGACTGCAGTGTGACCAGGATTTCCTCTGTGATCTATAAAAAGACAGGCCATTGTGACACCAGGAAGTTGTTAAACTTTGCCCTACGGTTACTACTACAATTATCAATTTATGTGGGCAAGCACAGAAAAATAATTTGAAAGTTCTAAAGAAATGATAACCACTTCTGTGTAATATGCTGCAGAAAATACAGTCTTTCTAGAACATTTTTATTTTTGGCTTTCCTCCTCAGTATTAAAAAAATAAATTAAAAAAAGGGTATTTATGTTTTCTGAAACCAAATAAACAAATGCTGATCATTTTGCAGCCTGTCTTATGTTAAAATGTGAGCAAGAGCTTACAGTATAGGTAAACCGTGGTCAAGAAAGAGCTGATAAAAGTGTAAAAGCCTACATGAATAATAATGCAGGCTTCAAATCTCATCACAGGAAAGTGAAATAAATCTATGAAATTTTAATGAAGAGGAACTTAAAAAGCTGAAAGAGAAAATGCTTATTAGTCATCATGTACTGCAATTCTTATTTCCCCAGTTTAAATCTAATTTCTAGAGCTATAATATTGAAAAAAAACTAATTAAATAAAACAAGGACTACTCATAACCTGAAGGTCAAAGCAATTGCAAAAAAAAAAAATAATTAAAACATGCACATATTTGATTATTTTCCAGCCTATTCTGAAATAATTTCTTTTCCCACTGCTGCCAAATGTAATCTGATAAAATCAAATGAAAAATAAGCATTGTAGAAGAGACATACTAATTAGAACTACAAGAAAAAACAAAAAACTTGCAAACCTGTTGTTTGCAGTGATTATTGGCAAAACTACACAGAAGAACTGTACAAGTTGTTTAGACAAAACTGGTTTGTGCTTGGTAAGTATTAAAATACCATTCAGTTAGCAGTTTCTGGTTGCTTCAATGTAAATAGGGTTTTTTACTTGTTTACTGAAGATTTACCCCAGTATTTAATTTCCAAGGAATCTAAGTACATTATTTAATTCTCTTTCTGCCTAAAATATTTAAAGTTCTATCTAAAATATTGGAAGTTTCTTTAAGATATTTATTTTTTAATTCATTAAGTTTAGGCTAAGGCACAATTAGAATAATAGGTAATATTTCTCCTGGACATTTCTTCAGTCAGTACGTTTAATTTAAATGCCAAATACAGAACATAGAAAAGAACACATATGCTTTGCTGATATATCTGTTTAAAATGTACCCAATCTCTTCACACAATTGGACAGTGAATTAAAGAGGGGAAAAGTTGTCCTCTCGTACAAAGGCTTTCTTAACACATTTATTTTTTTACCGCAATCCAACTCCACAGACTAGCACTGAAATCACTCTTCAACATGATGTTTTAATTCCATGCTTATGTGAATTCCTTCTTCTTTGCCCCACTACCAACAGTTCCAAATTTGAACTTTTTCTGTAAGAAACTAGCAGATGCAGCATTTCACCAAAAAATCTTACACTAAGAAAAAAGTGTAGCTACGCTATTAAGCTTTTTTATCAGGGTTCTGTAATACATACAGATATTTACTCAATAAATACAGACTTATGTTAGAAATGATAGTAAAGTGTATTTTCCTTCATGTCTTTGTTGCTAATTTTACAGCTTTGTAGCTCTTTTGTCTATTGCCCAAAAGACCTGTACAAGCAAGATTTCTAGTGTGTAGTCAAACAGAAGGTGAAAAATTATCGATGTAAAGAAAAAGACACCAAATGAGCAAGTTCTGGTTTCTCTTGCTGTTCATCACAGAATTATGCCCAACTATAAGCTTGCACCATTCTTGTGCTTTTGATAACTGAGGAGCACAGCTTCTGTCAAATCAGCTATTATTCCCTTCTGAATTTGCATACCACGCCACTTAGTATACCTCAAATTTACTAAGGAATCTTGAGAAACAGTAAAAACTTTATGTGAATGGAAGAGGTAAGAGTCATTCTAACATGCCAGCACATTTGAAATCAGATTACATCCTTACTCTAATAAACACATCATGGAAAAAAACACATTAGTTTTTTAATAGAAAGTGCTACAGAATTGGAAGATTGAAGATAGTTAAAAGTTATGAATAGGAAACTATTGACATATTTTTGTTTTGTTGTATTTTAAACTTTGATATTTGTGATACACCTAACATTCTATCTGCTGGTGTTTCATAATTATAAGAAACTAATGTTATGGTGAAAGTTCTACTATCATACTGAACTCACAAGCAAGAATCAAAAACTGATAAGAGACTGGGTGCTTAGTGTTAACAGGAAAAAACACATGCCTCCCTTCTCTCTGACTGTCTCTTATTCCCATGGAAAGACTTCGCCATTCAGAGCCAAAAGGCATTTTGACATCCTTACAAAAAGCCTAAATTGCTACAGGCAGTAAATGGACTGTATGTTCTTTCTATTCTAAACGCTACAAAAAAAAGTTTGTATTTTAATTTTCCAAAGAAATAATTTTAAAAAATAACACTTCATGTATACTATATATATGTATTGTTCATTAATAGTCAAACCATGTCTTTAATTCTCTATCAGGAGAAAGAATTTGTTAGTCACAAAATAATGAAAAGCTCTGCTAAGTCTCTGATATTCTATGGCATTGGGCAGGCCTGCAGCTCCTCTTTGGGTCTCTTGCTTGGCAGATTTCAGATATGGGGTTTGGATTCTTTGCACCTGTGTGACAGGAAGCATTTTTAGCAAGATGCCAGCTGTTTCCACTTTCTTTCCCTGGTCACAAAGTTGAAAATGTAATCTTTTGGTGAGTTAGTTGAAACACCAAGCTCTGTACATCATCAGGAAAACATATTCAGCGCTGTGGGTTGTAACAGTGGATGTGCACAGTGCCTAATTCTGCAGCCAAGCAAAAAATTAAATAGTGACATTGACTATTTTATGATAACTTCCTTTATTCGTTCAGCTTAAGAGTTTGGATCATGAGTGGAAAATCTACAACATAAAATCGGCCCATTATTAATTTCAAATGGCCTGTGGAAAAATGTAATCCCCACTTCTCATATGAATAAAATTAGGACGGTTAGTAGTAGACAGAATGCATAAGATGTTTAGTAAGAACTACTAGTCACTCAGAAAAAAATGGTTTCTCAGAACTGGTGTAATTCCTGGACTGGTCAGGAATTTGGTAATATTTGCAGAAGTAGACTCATTACATCCTCCTCTTCCCAAATTAGATCAAGAAATGCATCTTACAATGGCAGAAGAAATATTTCCCTCTATTCTATAAACACAGAATCAAAATATTAAGGACTTATTTCCACACCTTCTTGCAAAGTGACACAGATGCATCTAGACTTAAAACTTCAAGTAGTAACTCAAAATATACCTACTCCACAGCAGTATGGTATGAGCTTTACTAAGCACCAATACTAGTATAGTAAATTAATCCATATACTTCATTGTCCCTACCTAGCCACAATGAGTCTCTGATTTCCCTTCCTCTTTCCAGTTCTCTGACAGGGTTCTTATTATGACGAGAGAAAAGGTACATTGAAGACACATCCTTCTTTATTCCTCCTCAATTAGCAGTTTGCTCCTACTGCTAGGGGAATGCCAGAGTGCAAGGATGTGAGTCTGTTGCACGATTGGTGGTGAAGGAGGCACTATCATCTTCTTAATGTAAGAGTAAAATCCTCAGATTCCTGCCAAAATCAGATTAGCTGATTAGCAAATGCTTTATCAGATGAAAAATTTGTTACTCCAGCTGTAAATCCCTGAAATTCTAATTGCTTATTACAAAATTCAGTGTACGATGGCATTGTAATACTGACAGGCAAAAGGTTGCTTTTTGTTATTTCAGAAAAAATTCATGATACAAAGATGCCTTAAGACTGTAAAATGAACTTGGAGTTGTTTTTAATCTCATCAACCTTTAGGCCACAATAAATCCAAAACTATTAGCAAATCTGAATCAGGATTGACTCAAACACAAAACTTTGTACTTTAAGACTCCTGAAGGCTCTTATGCAAACCACTGTCTCAGATTCTGGTATGTTTACATCCCAAAGCCTGGTCTGGATCAATATTTACTAATTACTGTTTTTACAATTGGTTATATGAGCAATTCCCCTGCCTTCTATAAACACCACTCTAAGACAGAAACAATGACTGAGATAGAAATATTTTGTCCTCATGGAAAGTTCTCAAATCAATTTTTCATCAGTAATGTGGGGTTCCAGATCAGTCCTAACCAGATCATGAAGGGATGGAGCCATCTTTGTGAAGTTTTCTGCAATTTTCTTTATTGCCAAATGGCAATTATAGGCACAAAATAGATCAACTATAGATCTACATCTACAAGATCGACAATAGCTCTGCATCTCAGACAATGAGATGGTTTGAGAAATGGCTGAACAATAAAGCTCAGAGGGTTCTGATCAGCGGTGACCTGTAAGTTGTGGTGTTCCTTGGGGGTCAATTTTGAGTCCAGTATTGTTCAGCATCTTCATCAATGACCTAGATGAAGGGACAGAGTGGACCCTCAGAAGGTTTGCTGATGATACTAAACTGGGAGGAGTGGCTGACACACCAGAAGGCTGTGCTGTCATCCAGCGAAACCTGGACAGGCTGGAGGGTTGGGCAAAGGTGAACCTCATGAAGTTCAACAAGGGTTAGTGCAGAGCTGTACACCTGGGGAGGAACATTGCACACCAACACAGGGTAGGGTAGATCTGCTGGATAGCAGCTCCACAGAGGGTCTTGGAGTCCTGATGGATAATAAGTTAGCCATAGAACAGAAATGTGCTCTTGTGGTCAGGAAGGCCAATGGTCTCCTGGGATGCATAATCAAGAGTGAGTTGAGCAGGTCCAGGCAAGTCCTTCTCCCCTGCTACACTGAACTAGTGAGACCACATCTGGAGTTTTGTGTCCAGTTCTGGTCTCCCCAGTTCAAGAAGGACCGGGAAATAACCAGCAAGAGCTCAACAGAAGCCATGAGGATGATGAAGGCACTGGAACATCTCCCTTGTGAAGCAAGTCTGAGAGTCCTGCAGCTATTTAGCCTGGAGAAGACTGAGAGGGGACCTTATCAATGTTTACAACTATCTGCAGGGTAGGTGCCAAGTAGAAGGGGCCAGTCTCTTTCCAGAGGTGTCCTGTGATAGTATGAGGGACAACAGTCACAAACTGGAACACGGGAAGTTCCATCTCAACATGAGGAAAAAGTTACTTCCTGCGAGGGTCACGGAGGCTGATACAGGCTGCCCAGAAGGATTGCAGAGTCTCCTTCTCTGAAGACTTCCCAAACCTGCCTGGATCTGTTCCTGTGTGGCCTGCCCTGAGTGATCTTGCACTGGTAGAGGGGTTGGATTTGACGAGCTCCCTTCCAACCTCTACCAGTGTATGATTTCTATGATTTTAAGTTAAAATAGGAGTGCTTTTTCTTTTTTCTTCAGTGAACAGGAAAAAAATAGACACAAGTTGTGCTTTCACATAAAGCAAAAGACAGGTAGATGCCACGTTATATATATCTACTGTTTGGCTGCAGCTGTATTTTTACCCAGCACAAGTTTTCGTTTGCTTAGTAAGGATGTGGTAAGGAAGCCCAGGAGATAATGCCATTGAAAACTCCAAGGGATTAAGTCCTTTGGAAATTATGCTTCAGAAATTATGCTATTCACAAAGCTACTGGCTTGCCGTAGTTACAGCTCATTTTCTTTAGACTAAGAGAACAAATTGGAGATGTAGCTCTATTCTCTTATATATGACAATATGCAGAGAGCATCTGTTTTCTATCTCAGAAAGAAGTGTGAGCTCAAAATAAAATGTCATTAACTACAGCTCATGACTGCTAATTCCGCAATACAACAGCTTTTTTTCTGAAGCGCCATGACATCGGAGGCAGCATCATGGAGAATCCAAAGTCCTGAATATGCCAAATTCAACCTCCAGAAACCATGAAAAATCTTATCTTCCCTTCCTTCAATGTGAAATCAGAAGGAAAACCTCATTGAAAGATTCAAGTTCCTTGAAGCATAGAGTAACCTCTAACAGGCAACAGGGACAAACATAGAAATATGCCATATTGCCATATGCTTGCCATAACATTTTTGCTGGATATAAATAGTAGTGTCATATTTAAATGCTACTAAACTGAGCAAGGTAAATGTCTCACTAATCAGAAATCCTCATACCTTTTTTCTACAATTTCAAATCCTTTAAAGTACTATAAAGAACAGCAAGCTGATGTACTTCTATAGCATCTACGTTTTCAAGGCACTGATTAGAGGCAAAGTATTCACTTCTCTTTCATCTCTGATTTTCTGCATGTATGTTTTAGATCTTCTGAGATAACTTATGCCTCTTATCATGAAAACCCTTTGTTCACTGCTTGAAGCCACATATTAGAACAGGTTCAGCTAAAAGATCTGCCAAGGAATGCTCAGGTGGACAACTTCCAGCAATTTCCTGCTGGTGACAAGATCTGGAGCCTAGGAACGTTTTTTGAAGTTAACCATAATTAATTCAAGATATTTTAATCTTTCACTAAATATGTGTGAAGTACAAAAATAACAATCACAGAATGTTTGGGTCTGGGTTGGAAGGGACCTGTGGATATCAGGTTCTGCTATAGCAGGTTCACCTAAGGCAGGCTGCACAGGAACATGTCCAATTAGGTTTCAAAATGATTCACAGAATGTTAGGGATTGGAAGGGACCTCAAAAGATCATCTAGTCCAACCCCTGCCACAGCAGGATCACCTAGATCATAACACTTGTCATGGCCAGGTTCGGTGAAATTTTGAGCACCCTGATCTAAAGGAAAAATGACCCTGGCCATGGCAGGGGTGGTGGAGCTACATTACCTATAAAGGTGTGTTCCAATTCAAACCACTCTGAGATTCTAAAAAATATTTGAAAATGCTCATCATAAAATAAGTCTGTGTTGTAGAAAAGTTACATAAATTCCTTTACTTGCACAAAGTTTCCTTCTCCTAGCTTTTTGTTTGTTTTAATCTTAAAATCATGTATTTGTACTGCTCATATATTCACATGGTCCGAGATGGGTATTTCACAGCAGTGATTTAACACTAACCCAAGTACAAATCCTCATATATATATATATATATTTTTTTTGTATGTAGAATTAAAAGACGAGGCAAAAACCCTAGAAAAGATCAATGGCAATGCTAGTAAGCCTCTACATCAACTTTATAAACACCATTAGCAAACTGACATAGGCCTCTGACACTATTCCTGAAAAATTAGAACAGCTGTGTAAAGATGCAGATTGATGCTCAAAAAGCAAGACGTCAAACACACCAAATAAATCAGAAGGTGAGAAGAAGCAGAAACACTATCCTGACAGACAACACACTGCAGGTCCCGCCATGGACTGATGGCCCAAGTAAAACCCGGGCTAGGCCAACACAGACGGGAAACGCCTCA